>RJWT010012693.1:0-22268 GCA_004365215.1 Cuniculus paca
ATTAGCACATGAAACAGAATACCAACCTCACTTGCAAGGGTTGAGAAAGCAATTTGTTTGACGACTTTAGCAAAGACTGATAGATGCATAGTAGTTTATACCATTTTTCCTAGTTTAGCATTCACAAATAATAAATGTCTGTGTAGTTTTTACTTTTTCAAGTGTATGACAGTCTGTCCACAGTACGTTACTAATAGTTGATTGTAAAAATTGAAAATATGGAGTTCACTTTGAGGACTTTGTAAAAAATTAACTAGATTTATATCGCAAACTTTGTTAAAATAAGAAATCTTGGCATTTAATATATTTATCTTTTAACACAAGTGGCAAATTTAAATTATTTCTCAAAATTAAATTATAAGTCCAGTGAATATGTGCAAAAAAGGTAATAGAAAAGATCCATTTCTCACTGTACCATGTTTATGTGGTATTTACTTTATGTGGGTTTTTTAGATTATTTTCTTTCATTCTCATCACAACCACATACGGCCACATTGGCCCATGCCTACCAGCGAGAAAGTGAAATCTTCATGACTTGGTCAACCATGAGCAGAGTCTGAGAGGTGACCCACACGGTAACACTTGAAATCCCTCAAAAGAGCCAAGGGCCTCTTTGATTCCCAGACCAGTAAAAAGCTAGTCGGCCTACTGACAGGGAATGGAGACAATGCAAAGAAGTTTAATCTCTCCTGGGCAAGCAGAACAGAAGAGAGGCACAGATCCTTGCAATTTTGAGACACATAACTTCAGTGACAATGTGACAGAATAGGCTAAAGAGCCATGGAAGGTAGAAAACAGATCACCTCCCCGGCTACTGTGATGATAAGAATGAAAACCAGGCAGAATTAACTTTCTAAAAGATTTTTCAATTACCTCTCATTTGTGAATACTGACTAAAGGAGAAGAGTACTGTGGAATTTTCTCAATAAGGATTTTCTAGTCTATATATAGGAAACAAGATCTGGGACCAGAGTGAAATGCGGTACAGATGATAGGTAAGGCGCTTGGGTATTTCAGTGTAGAAAAAACTCTTTGTTTATAAAAACTGTTTTTTAACAATGAACAACTAGAAGAAAAAGAATTCCTTAGTGATTTCATCTCAATGTCCTGCAAAGGCAAGAGGAGGTCCACTTGCTAGAAGGGTGGAGAGGCGACCTCTGATCTCATAGATGTGACAGTGCAAAGGACTCAACTATTATTTTCAGCTTTGAAGTTTTACAAGCCTACAAGAAAAAATAATAAAGTAGCATTTCAGTAGTAAAAAAGTTTTAGAAATGTATGGATTATGTAGATCTCTGTATCTTTTTTTCTCTCTTTCTGTCTTTCTGTTCCCTGGATAAAAATAAGAGGCTCTATCTTTAAAAGGTCATGAATTTTCTCTGTTTACACTGATCTAAGTGGAGTCACAATCTACTGTATTTTAAATAATGTTTCTTAAGTGCAGGTTTACAAAATACTTTTTAAAAGATCATTATTGTATTATAGTTCATTAGGAACAAACAACTCTGTGTGTGTGGATTTCTATACTAACATTGAGCCTACTCAGGCATGGATTAACAAAACTTAGCTTAATGGTTATTATATTAAATTCTCTAGTTGCAAAGATAATTTTTTGGGGGAGGATGAGGTCTCACTATGTATTTCAGGCTGGCCTTGAACTCTCTATGTAGACCAGGCTGGCCTTGAAATTTCCATAATTCTCCTGCCTCAGCCTCCCAATTACTGGGATTATAGGCATGGGCCACCACACCTGACACAAAGATAATTTTTCATGGTTATCACTGTCTATTTAAAGAGATTTTGTTTTGTATAGAACCTTCCATTAAATTAACAATTCTTTGAGCTAGACAAAACTAGTAAATTTACAGGAACTCTAGTGTCAACCCTTTTATACATCTGTAAAGCTTAAAGGAAAGAATCAAGGAAAAATTACTTGCTGTTTGCATACTGTCACACGTGCACATGCAAGTGTACATGTAACATAAAATTGATTTACCCATTTTAAAATAAATACTGCATTTGAGTGCATTAGTTGAAAAGTATATATGATATAGGAAATGGGATAAAATATTAATGACAAATAAATTTACTTAAAGGACATATGGATCTTCTTCATACTATTTTTACAGTTTCCATATATCTGTAAAGTTTTGTTTTCTTCAAATAATAAAAATTAAGAAATATTAGTGGAAGTTTGGACAGCAATAAAAACAGGAGAAAAATACACAGTCACCTCAATGCCCCCCAAATATCACAAACATTCTGAGATATATACACTGTGTATGTGTACACACACACACACATATTCAGATTGTCTGGCATTTTCACTGCAGATGTGCTTCTTTTTGCTGCAAGATAAATACATGTTTCAATAGCAGAATATGTATTAAGTCTGCCTTTGCCTGTTGTCTCCTTAGAATTTTCTTTTTCCTTATTTCAAGCGACCCCCATGTACAGACCTGAGAGAACCCGTAAGTAAAAGCACCATGATCTCCAGTCACAAGGTTGCCTCACTGGGGTTACGGTGAATCAAACATGTTAGCTTTTCCTCTTCAAGAAATCTCCCTTCTACTTCTTCACATCTCTACCCATGTCATCTTTACTCAAATCTGTAACAGGCTTTTGTTAAAAAGCACTCTAGAAAGCACGTATTGGGGCAGCGATGTGTTTCAGCCTAAGTACATTGCAAATGGAAGACTGTATTGTGAAAAAGTATACTTGGAAAATTTTTGGATTATGCATTCCAATTAACAGGTGAAATCATTCTCCATGTTCTCAAATACATCACTTGAGAAGAATGAACGTGTACTTCTTTTCAGATAGAGAAGGTTCTAAAGGTTCGTACAAATTTGGTCAGCTTTTCTAGGCCTGCAAAACATCTTAGAAATCCTTGTGGTTCAAGCCTCAGAGCTGTGAATTCATCTGTACCCTTGAGTAATATGCATGGGTATCTCTTGAAGAAAAGACATAAAATCTACCCTTTCTATTTGATATAGAAAAATTCACGCATACTATGAATACCTGTGTCTTTCCAAAACTCTCATGTAGGCACCAAACAGCCAATATAAGTGTTGCTATGGTTTGGGTGTAGTTTAATTGTCTTACCAGTAGGAGGTCCTTAGATCACCAGAATCATGAGGTGACACCTTTGTTAATTGTCATGCAACCCCTTTGAGTTCTCGCAAAGAAGTTTTATAAATAGAGTTAACCTAGCCCTGCCTGCCCTCTTCCTCTGTACTCCTGACATGGGACTTGATTACTAAATTACTCTCACACCTGCTTCTGCCATTATTGCCTGTGTCATCAGGGGATGTAGTTAAGGGGCAGTCTTCACCACTTTGGAATTTGAAAACCTCAAACTGTGAGCTAAATAAACCTTATCTGTTTATAATGTTAGCTGCCTCAAATATTTCATCATAGTGTCAAAAAACTGAAAACTGATACAAGTAAATTAATATGCATAACCTTTGGAAAGTAATTAAATAATGATAGTACCACTTTCATGATTGAAATTAGTGTCTCTACAAAAGATGGCTAAGGGACGCCCCCTTGCCCCTTCTATCACATTATGTTACTTCCAAAAGGTACCAAGAAGCACCGAGCAAACCCTCAACACTTACTGAATCTGCAATAACTTGAACATGGATTCCCCAGCCTTCAGGAGCAATAAATTTCTGTTATTTATAAATTACACTAACAGCCTAAATAGACTAAAACAATATATTGTGTATAATATAGAATCGTGAAACCTTATTTCAAAACTTTTTAGATAGATAACAAAACTGGGAGAAGACAGGAAAAGAAAATAATATAATCACCAGCACAGCCTTCGGTGCTCATAATAATTTTAAGAAACATGATCAAGTCCATGGATGATAAAAGTATAACATTTTCAAACAGAGGATGCCCAAGTAATATTTTTCTTTTTCTAATATTTTTCTAATGTATTATTTTCTAGCCTGGAAGTTTTCCAGAGAACGTCAGTGCTAGAAAAGCTGAGAATTAATCAAATGTAGCATTCAACACTGTGTTTTTGCAGTTTTCTTTCCCTTGTCTTTCTGTGTCGAATTCTTTAAAACAAGTGGCATCACCCACTAATTAACTGTATCTAAAAATGATAAAAATTTCTTACATCGGCTCTCATCAGTGACACCAACTTGAACTGTCGTTTCATACTTTGGCCCTCCCCCTTTCTGACAACCAATCCTCTTCCTGCCAAATGCAAACCAAGAAATTTTAAGAGCCACAACCCAGAAAAAAATCTGATCATCAGTGTGAAACCAAACATTATTTTCATCACATAAGCAGCCAGAGACACAAGAGAATTCCCAAACAGACACAGGGAAGAAACTTACATTCTCAGTGTTCACACTGGACATGAGAGTCTTTTTAAGAATCATTCTTGCACCAAGTGATAAATTTAACTTTTGTTTGGGATTTTCTCTTGTGTTACGGAATTGCCCACTTGCCAAGAATGTTTTACACTTTGAACAGACTGCTTTGGAGGCCACTGTGCATTAGGGTGTGAATGTGGCCATGGGAAAGCAAAGGCCATTATGTCCATAGCAACTGTCAAGTCATATTAACAACTTTTCAGTCAGGAACTACTCCATGTGGTATTTTTAGGGAACAGCTTCAACACTTGATTCAGATGAAAGGTGTCTAGCTGACACCTAAGTAGAGCGCTTGTAGAGAAAGAAAACTAGCATTTGTGAGGACCAACTGTAATCAGGCACCTGTGAATGTTCATCCTATAAACTTGTGGCAATTTTGAGGAATCAACGCTATGACCCGGTTTCATGAATGAAGAAAGAGAAGCACAGAGGAAGAATTTTATGGTAAGACTCAAAGACATGCTTGTTCTGTAGGTCCTACATTCTGTTGTCCCACTTCCCATGAGCATGGCCAGTGTCACCAGGGTGGCCTGCTCTTCACACAGTTGCATTCTCAGTTACACTGGAGGTTTCCAGTTATACACGTATATGGTGTATGGGCAACATTTTCCCTACAGCCTTAGTTCAATAAATTTATGCAATCAGAAAAACAAACAGGACATCAGCAAATACTTGGAGAAATGCAGAGTGAGATTCAGTAGGCTACAGAAAGGCTTCCATAATTTGTTGCTGAGAAATAAGTTTGGAAAGTAAGGAATTTGAAAAGTAAGGAAAAGAAATATAATGTGTATTTTTAGAGGGGGAGTCGGGAGGAGTGTGAGAACACATGTACGTATGTGTGCGTGCGTGTGTGTGTTTACTTCACCACTACACCAAACTACATCTCAGATCAATTAGTAACTACCTAGGGCATCCTCAGTCATGTACTAAAGGAAATACACAAGGAGAAAATATTACGCTGGAGGACTAAGGAAAGATCAGTACGACTAACAAGAAATCACAGAAGAAAATAAGCCTAGGGAATGAAATGGTTTAAATGGACCATGTTTCTCCAGGAAATTGTTCATTAGATAAAAATGATTCATTTGGTTTTCAAAATTTGGCATATAATTAATAAATAAATGATAATCAAAATTATATTTGCCAACACATGTTTAATAATTTGGAATATGATCATCGACTACATCAGTATTCACGGTTATATCTGGCATTATTTTAAATCAAGGTGAATTCAGACCTTAAAAACTAAGCCCATATACTCAAAAAAGAAAATATAGAAAAATATAGATTCTTAGATTTTATTTTTAAAAGAAGCAACACAAGATTTGAAACATAATAATTTTGATTAAACTTTGATCAGGAGGCAAAAATAAAAGTTTAAACTGCAATTCAAGTGTCATTCTGTTATTTGCTCCACATTTTTGTAGCTCTTTCTATCAATTGAAAGCTACAACTAAATTATCTTGGCATAGTTACTTGTAGCAATTATTTGAAAACTTGATAGGTAAAAAATTCATCAGAAAAATCCTCCTACTTTATAAAACCTTTGAAAGTTTTCAGAAGAAAGATGAGAGCTGTCAGTCACAAAATAGGATTTCTGGGGAGTAAGTGAGGATACTGGATGAATGCCTTCCTCAGAGGAAAGTGATACGGCTCAGAGGGCAAGGTGATTATCCTCCCAGATACGGGCTTACCTGGCCCCACAGCCACCTGGCAGGAACACCCTCAGTTCACCACACTACCTTTTACTTCCCTTCCTACAAACTCATTGGGATCTGTATCTATCTTTGCCACTATCCCAGGACTAAAAACATTTCCCCCAAAGATTGATGAAACTTGCATTTCATAACGCTAGTATACGAAAGGCTGCAACGGCACACTGAACATTTTCTGAAGACTGACTATATAGTGCACAAGCAGATCATGCTGTATGTTTATAGGAATCCAATGTTTCTTACTGTTCTGTTTGGCCACCAGATGTCAGTGTATCATAAAGAATGTTAAATGCCACTGCAGCTTTCCAGCTACAAAAGAATAAAAGACAGTTTTGGAGAGTTTAATTTGCCCGAGTAAAAAAGAACAGGTAGATTCAGAAGGCACTTTGGAGAAGATATGATACACAGCTGAGAACTGCAGGCCACACTAAACCCCAGTTTTTGCTACTTTGCCCCACCAGGTAGAAAATTAGGTCTCCATTTTTTAGAAAGTAGTTCATGCTTTCTTAATAAGTTAAATAAAATGAGTACATTCTGCACGTAGGAAGAGCTTAGTGAAACAAATAGTTTAAGAAAAATCATATATATAACATTTAGTTTAATAATTTTCAAAATGTATATCTGCATAAATTTCAAGGCATTTAATAATTATACTGGTGAGTATGTAACTAAATGCAAGAAAGTTTTATTATGCAAAAAATACAGTTTTCGCTAAGAACTGAAAGTTCTTTAGATTTCATAATTGGAATTACAAAAATATTTGGCCTTTGTAATTAATTAAAGCTTACTCTGCAAAACACTCTTTCTAAATATGAAAATAAAAAGTACAACCCGTCAAGGCCTGTTGATTCTACCCCTTCAATATGGTCTGGATCCATCTACTTCCTATTCCAACTCCAATCATGTCCTTCAAACATTCATAAATTTTTACCCTACCCTGCAGCTTTGCCTCTTTCAAATTCTCTTCATCCTACAGGCACAGGGATCTGTAATGACAGAAATCCGGCCATGCTATTCCTCTGCTGAGATCACCAGCAACCTCCAGACTGATGCCTTCAAGATGAAGACCCCTTCTCACAAGATCCACAAAGCTTTTCAGGATCTGTCTCCAGTTCTTTTGCTCAGCCTGATTTCTTTTCATCCTCCATGCTCCAGAACTGAATAGTTTATGTATTCTGTACCCTCCAAGGTCCTGCATCCAGTGTTCTTTTTGCTTGAGAGACACCCTCACTGCCAGTTTGCCATATTAACACTTGTCCATTAGATGTGGCTCGTACACCATCCATCCATCTCCTGGAATACACCATCCATCTCCTTCAGGCATTCTTCCCGGACTTTGCCCTTTCCGACCCTTCCAAATCTTCTCTACACACACACACACACACACACACACACACACAAGCATGAATACACACACTCATGCACACAAGCATGAATGAATGATAGGTTAAAAGCAAACTATATATGTAAGTGCATACAACAGCATTTATATATTGCAGTAACTATAGCTGTTTACTAATGGTTTTCCACTACATTTTCAGTTGTACTTCATTTGGCCCTCTGAACACTCTTACCTTAGCTATCTTGTTACTAAATCTTATACTAAAATCCAAGATCCAGAGATGTGATCTCAATAAGATATGATCACACATAATTATTTGCCAACATGAGAGTAACAGCCCAGCAGCTGAATTCAGGTCCTGGGCTCTTCCCAGGACCTGATGCACTTTTTCTTCACAGCAACCTCTTCATGGATATGCAGCGAGATAAATTTTAGGGAATACTAACAAAAGTATTGAAGAAAAAATATACACAGTAAAAACTGTACTTATGTGAAACATGGGTATGAACTGTGGAAGAAAATTTCTAAGTTTTCTCCTTGAAACTTTTTCATGCCTGAAAAAGAAACCTTGAGTTTGCTTGAGGAAACAGTTCAACTGTTTACTGGCTTTCATTTTCATGCATTTGTCCTCCATTTTGCTAATTGTTTTAGAACACTTTAGCTACATGTTGCATTTTCCTCATCAATGTGATTACTTTGAGAGAACTCTCTCCTTTTCTTTCTCTACCCTCATTCAAATGTAATGCAACTTGAAACTAGTGAAGCGTATACTCTTCACAGCCTAATGTCTGGCCTCTCATCTGTCTATCCTCAGAATGACTTTACAGACTCTCCAAGGAGGTAAGGCCAGGAGTAAACCTCCTGATAAGCAGCTAGCTTAGTCCACAGCAAATAGGAAGGTTATAGTGGAGAAATGACTGAATAAAATGCTTAGTGAACATTTCCTTATCCAAAGAGCATTCATCTGTTTCTGTTGTTGCAGAAACCATGAGTCAAAAGAGCCTCTTCAAAACTCATGATCCAGCCAGAACTCTGGTTCAAGGCTCCCTCAGGAAGCTGAGCTTCCACAGAAGCATCCTTTTGGACTCTGCAACAAGAGAGATGTTATTTCCCTATTCGAAATGCTCTGACTTCTTCAGATTTTTTTCAGAGAAATTTTCTCAGACAAGGTATTTTAGTTTCTAATCTAACTTACCTACACAGCTTTCCAGTTTTCACTGAAACTAGCTTCCAACTCTGGTGTTCCAAACTCTAGTCCGAGTCCTGAATACTCTCACAGAACCAAGGACCTATTTTCCGTGTCCCTTAAGGGGCACATGTTCCACATGGTGCAGCCAAAGGAGAGCCACCACCTGAACTCCTGCCACTGAACTTCAATCTTTTGATTGGACCCCTTTGAATATCTCTGTTCACTGAAGGAAGCTCACACTCGAGATGCCCTTTCGGCATGAGTACTGTAGCCTGGTGCCACTTCCTACACAATTTTTCCATTACAGCAGTGAGCTTCAGCCCATCATTTTTTCCAGTCAGTGTTCTTTTTGTTCAAAGTGCTCTGTGATGTAAATTCCACCACTGTTTATGCTGACATCTTAGCAACTCCATCCACCAAACAACAGATCAGTAAGAGAATTACAATTCAATCAAGTCCAAAAAAAAAAGAGAAAAAAAAAAAAAGGTAAGGACAAGAAGTAAAAAGGAAAAAAAATTGAAAAAAGATAGAGGTGCATATGAGAAAAATTAGATAGAAGTTGGAAAGACAATGTATGTGGACTGTGGAGGTCAGGGTGAGATTTCAGGTCTATGGTGATTGAGAACAGACTGTCTGTCTTACTTCTAGACTAGAGATATTTAAGGCTTGGTAAGTGACGTCAGTAGTAAATCAAAATAAGAAAAAGCAGGGATGATACAATCATGTCCTCTTTCCTGAAGTCGAAGCATGTAAAGCTAGAAAATAGAAACCCACAGATTTTGTGAGTGTCAGGGGTTCCTGGAGACCAGGCAGAGGGTAATGAACGGGCTAGTGCAGATCAAGAGCAGCCACTGAGGGCAGCCAGGAGACAGAGGCCAAGTTTGCAATCTGTAGCTTAAAGAACTCTGTCAGGGAAAGAAAACATGAGAACATGCAAAGGGAAATAACACCTTCTTTTTCTTTTAGGTTCTAGAACAGAAGTGCATTTTTCTGTAGGCATGAAACAAATCAGATGGAACAAATGAAGAAGAAACTGAATATGAAAGAAGACAATTACCAAAAAAAATAAATTCTCAGGGCAAGTGGGAGAATTAGCAAAATCACAGGTGTAAAGTTTAGTTAGAGGTATTCAAGATACTGCTTATTGTAAGGTTCAAAAGAAAGCAATATTTTTTAAAAGGAAAATCATTTTAGACTGTAACAATAGCTTTGTAAATAATGTCGACACCTATTTTTACAGTTATAGTTTATAAAGATAGTGTCATGACTGGTATTAACTTTAATTTTTCTAAAGTATCATCATCTATCTACAAAAGATACAAGATACTTTCTTTACTGAATAAAAGAAGATTCTTTATGAGTAGTTTTATATCCTCTCTCACTCTTGAGTTTTCTGGCAGTCAAAATTGACATTATAATAGGATTTATTTTTGAGAAGTCATTACTCATTTTTTAGTAATCATTGCAACATTCCTTAGTACATAGCTTCACTAGGTAAAACTTCACCACCTTGAGTTGCCACATTTAAATAAACATTGATTTTTCCATCGATTTGTAGTCATTTTACATTTTACTGTAATATCATTAGAGACTCTCCTGACAGTTTCAAATGTTAAAGTACTAGGTCTCCCCCTCAGTTCTTTGATTCATTAATCACTACATCTATTATTCATGAAGGTAGGATAATAGTGTCAGAAAATAGATCACCAAGCATTGAGCCACAATTACAACTATCCAGTTAGAACTCAGTCTTATAGTTTAGACAAATGAACATTTAAAAAAAAAAATACACTACTTCTATCTTGTCATCATCAACTAAAATTTAAACCGTGTCCTTACCCAGCCTCCTGTAAAACTAGGATTAACACATTCACAGCTCTTAATATAAAGTGTACTTCAAAGTCAATTTTAGAGCATGGTAGCTCTACTGATTATGAAAATATATTTTGTGTTTGTATTATTCCTTTTACTTTAGCATCTTAAAGACATTTTACCTATGTGTCACTAAATTGGCCATTAAGTCAAGTATCAGTGAGAATATCATCCAGCAAAGTTATTCACAGGAAGGATGAATTCGTTTTAGTATCTGCACTATGTTTGATTAAGTGTCCCCTGAGACCCATGTGTAAAAGGCTTGGTTTCTGCTATGTGGCACCATTGGGAAGTTGTGGAACCTTGAAATGTGGAACCTAGTTAGAGGCCTTCTAGTCATATGGCATCCTTACCCTCTCTTCTCTTTCTCTTTTTCACTTCCGGGTCACCATTAGGTGATCCCACGCCCACGCCACCATGTGCTCCTGCCATGATGTACTCTCTTGCCACCAGTGCAAAATCAACAAGGTCAAATGGCCATAGACTGAAACCCCAAAATCATGAGCCAAATAAACCTTTCCACTTTCTAGGTTGATTATATTGGGAATTTTGTTATGGTAGCTGAGGGCTGATGAACAATGTGAAAACAGAATTTTGATGCCTATGAATTTCCAATTAATATTTCTGAGAAATAAAAATGCCCATGTAAGTACCTCCCTGGCAAGCACGAGTTCGTGAATTTGATCCCCAGTACGAAAAAAAAAAGCCCAAATAATCATTATTCAACTAAAGGAAATAAACTTATAATTCTGCCATAAAGTAAAAAGAAGTGGTATATTATTCGTATTATTTTTAACAAGAAATTTTCAAATATTAAGGGATCTAGGTTGGCTGATATAAAACATGGTAAAAAAATGTGCAGCTTGCTAAATTTTGTATTTTAAAAATTCAGTATTTACTTTTGAGGAAGTACTGAAGTTAAATTGTATTTACTAATGAAATTTCTAGGAGGCCACAACAAGTGGAAATTTTGTCTCTAATTTCAATTGAGACAACTCTATGTGTTCATATTGCTTAACCTTTGAATTTAAACAAAAACTGAAACATTATATAATGCTTTATGATATTTACATAGTTTGAGGACAAAACTATATTTAAAAATGAAGTATTAAGGGCTGGGGATCTAGCTCAGCAGTCTAAGCGCCTGCCCTGCAAGAGCAAGGTCGTGAGTTCAATCCCCGGTGCCGCAAAAAAAAAAAAGTATTACTTAGTAAATCTACTTAGCTAATATAAAATATAATTATGTTACTATTATGATATGCTCAGTATAAGTAAAATTAATATATAAATTATAAATTAATAAAATATAATTAGTGAATTAGATAATATGCCTTTGGTAGATAGATTATATTCATGTGTTAACTTCCTGAATGTTTGTCCACTGTGAAACAATACTGCCATTAAAAAGACAGAGAGGTTGACATAGTTGGCCAACAGATTTTCCTCAGATGATTTCGAGTTTGAAATGAGTCTAAGCCTTTTGCAATGCTGCAGGGCTGCCTCAGTTGTTAAACTCACTGGGGGTAAACACTGTTAATGAAAACAGTCTAGAAACAAGAAAAATAGGAGCAGGAGTCATCATACTTTTGGACAGTAGATGGCAGCAGCTGAAGGGTCTAGATCCTCATTGAGAAGGGGGTACGCCGTTCTACTTGTTGAGTTTTATTGTTTATCATTTGATGACAAAAATACTTGACTATTAAAATAATGCAATTGTGTTAAATTCTAACCAAATAATGCATATATTCTTAATTTTAAACACACTAGTGCGAAAATAATTTTGCATTTGAGATGGTTTGTAATTTTATATTTTTGATGGAGGAGTCATTTTTTGTTTAACGCACAGTTTTAAAATTAATGTATCAGGGTTTGGTTTTAGTATTCAAATGTAAGATCGGCTTATTTTTTTCCCTTAAGCTACAGGATCATTCATTTTTCACTTGATTTAGTTTTCACAGGGAAAAAAATTATCATTATTTTAATCTAGTTCCAAAAGAACTGTCTTAGAATTACCCCAACCCCTGGTTTGCCTGAATATTATAAAAAATGATGAGGCCAATAGTTTTGCTATCTTACTTAACAAAACTATTTACTAGTGAATAAAACTTGCCTCCTTGTAAAGTAATGTACTTTTAGGTTTTTCACATCTATGTCAAACTTGTTTCTAACATATATGTGTAATTTAAAATAAAATTAAAGTTAATAAAAAACTTTTATTATTTACATATTCAATAATATGTCTTCTCCCATTATTCTACTTTTTGTGCATTATGGAATATAATGACTTTTTATGTTTATTCCAAAGTAATTGTTAATTTTCATGTTGTCCATTGAAATGTGAATGCAATTACATAACACCAAGTCCTAATATTTTTGATGAATGTTTTCAATTCATTATTATATTTAGTCTCTCCAAAAAGTCTTAGAAAAATAGCACATAGCCCGAGAAGACATACATATTAACTACAAGAGATAGAAAAGATATCTCACACACACACACAAAGTACTCTCTGTGTATAAAGTGTTATAATTATTTCTCAATTATAACATCCATCACTATGCCTTGAGGAATCACTGCTTTGCTTCAGATCCTCTTTTCCAAAGAACAGCTAGCCATTTCCTGCCAAAAATTCATATCAACACACCCAAAAGCAAACACATAATCTCTCTCTTCCAGCCATTAAGTAACCGATATGTTCTCCTATAAATTCTGCTTCATCTCTTAAATGATGTGCAGTACATCTAGCTACCCTCATCTCCCCTGTAGGAAACAATCCCTTTGAGAATATATATATATATCTGTAGCTCTCACAACACAGATGAACTGTCATAGATCAGAGGTGCCTAAATCCACATAGGGCAGCATATCTGGGCCAGGAAGGTGATAGAGTCACCTTGGGCTGCTGGTGACATGTGACTTCCTGCACACATGGATGCCTCTGTGATGGCCCAGGCACACTGAGTTGCCCTCCTACTGCATCCCTCACTGGGACACAGCAGTGAAGCAGCAGGTGCAAGCAAGTGGGTCTTTCACGGGATTGCCACAGGCTTTCCTAAGTGTGACTATTCTGAGGAAGACCAGATGCCTACGTGGGCTCACAGGATAACTGGTGAGTCTGTCAGTAGTTTAAAAAGAAGAAATCAAAGGCAGTTTTTCCACTTTGGATCAATACAAAAGCAGTCTACACTTGGGTTACCTATGACATTTGTCCCTTTAATAATAAAGATGATCACCTGAATGATTGCGAGGTATTTTTCCTACCTGGAAGGGATCAGGCCTTCTAGAACATAATTGTTTCCTTCTTTAAAGCCAAGTAAAGTAGTCTCTTCTGATATTTTAGATTCTTAAAAACAGGAACATATTTTATAGCCTCTCTTATTATCAAAATAAGACAATAAAATCGGTGTGTACTCTTAGGGGCCCCTTTACCCCCAATATACTCTTTCAGTGTAAGCACACACCCCTGTACGCATCACCCCAGTGCTTACATCAAACTCATTCAGAGCCGCGGCCAGCTCGCCAATACCCGTGTGGCCTTTGGCTTCATCGGTGGGCGAGGTAGCTTGAGCCGCATTGGAGATTCCAGCGATGGCCTCCTGGACTTGTTTGAACACATAATCACGATTGGCTCTTGTGGCAGCAACATCCGGGTGGCGGAGAAAGGCTTGGGAGGCCGTGTACAGCATTGTGGCATTCTTCTTCAGAGCCCCACGGGCGGCTGCCATTTCATCCCTACAGTGAGGATCTTTCAGCTCCTGTGTGTGCAAAACAAGAATCATGCATAAAGTTGGCAAGGTAGCACTGCAGGAGAACTTTGAGTCATAGACTGTTAGAAACCATCTTATCTTCTTCGTGCAGTCTCTAGCCGCCAGGACTTCGCATTTACTGTTCTATCTATATGCAATGTCTGAGCTTCCCTTGTCCACCCTACCTACATGGTCACCTGACGGGGCTGTATTCACCTGGCACATTGTCCTAGAACAGACTCTCCATCCAAATCACTAAGCTATGCCCTCTCCTATAAGCTCCCATAAACATTTCTTTTCATTAACACTCATCATACTTTACTATGCTGTATTGAGTTATTAAAGTCTATTTCCCTCCTATGCTGGATCTCTAATGACAGTGGAGAAACTTGACTATCTTGTTCATGGGCTCTGTAATCATTAGCACAATGCCTGGTCTATAAGAGGTATTCAATAAACATTGCTGAAGGAATACAAATTTTGGGCCAGGGATTTAGCTCAGTGGCTCAAGCACTTGCCTAGTAAGTGTGAGATCATGAATTCGATCCCTGATACCAAAAAAAAAAAAAAAAGCAAAATCCACTAACAAGGTAAGCGAATTGCATGAATTATAGGCTCAGTTATCAGTAAAGGGACAAACTTGAACTTCTGTCTGCTGAGACCTTGCTTGCTTTCATATTTAATCATAATTCCAAACATGGAAGCATCTTTCTGATTTTTATCTTTGCATAGTGAATCAATATCACTTTATTATCATTTTCAAAACGGGGTTCTTTTTTTTTTAATTGTCTCTAATGGCAGCTTAATCATTGAGTTTAAAGAATAGAAAATAACAGGCTAAAGTTGATTTCTTTTCTTAGTTTGGGATGTCAAAATAACACCATTAGAGTTCACTTTACTCTTTATGGAGAGAGTGTTGTTAGGAAAATGTCTGCATCATTTTTGGAAATGTAAGGGGCAGTACTGCCTTCTTTGAGGCATGGAGGATGGCTAGCTGAGGGCCTCAGTGAGGAAATTCTTTCAAATTTAGAACATCAGTAAAGGGGTTTGAATCACTGAGGTTCATTTGGTGCATGATAGAGGGATGACCTTGTAAAAGTGAACGACAAAGTCTCTTTTGTGGGACAAAATAATTCTGAGACAAGCATATTTGGTATCTAGAATTGTCTGGACCAATTGACGAGAAATAATTAATTGGACCATCTATCCTCCTTTCTTCTTCTTCTTCCTCATCCTCTTTTTCTTTCTTTCTTTCTTTCTTTCTTTCTTTCTTTCTTTCTTTCTTTCTTTTTTTTTGACAGTTTCGTCATGTAGTTCAGTTTGCCTTGAACCTTGAACTCTCTATGTAGTCCAACCAGGCCTTGAACTCTAGGTGATCTTCCTGCCTCAACCTCCCAAGTGCTGGGATTACAGGTGTACGCCACCGCGCCCAGCCTATCCTCCTTTCCTTAACACTAACAGAAATATGTCAGCTAACATAAACTCTAAATTGCAATTATTTAATTTGAGTCATGGAGAGCCTTAATCGTCTGAAAAACTGGTCTAGAAATTCTACTCCTACATATACTTTAAAAAACATCTGAATATGAAGTATGAAAATTTCTCCACAAAGACGCTAGAAAAAATATTCTTTAATCATAAGTAAAGAACTGGGAAAAATCCTAAATGCTGAACTATGAAGAATGGTTTAACCACTGAAATATTCATTTAACAAACTATTTATGGGACTATTAAAATAAGTTTCAAAGAGGGAGTAACATGGATGAATTTTTAACATAAATGAAAAAGTAGAACACAATTTTTCTACTTTTATATATAATAGCATAATAAATATGCCAAAATGTACAGATAAACAAATACAAGGCAATAAATCAAAATTTCAGCACCACTTTTAGTGAGTGGTAAGATGTTGAATTTTTTTTCTTGTTTTTCATTCTAAATTTTTCCTAAATATTACTGAAGTAGTCATAATTAACAATCAATTAGAAAGATAGTATTAATGAAATGAACATTTAAAGCCATGTTTCTATCTCCAGTGAAAAATCTAAACTGGCTTTTCAACATGGATGTCTTAGAAGCATCTCAAGATCAGCGTATCTGTATATGAAACACTGATTTGTAAAAGTAACTGGACTCTTTTCAGTCCTCTCCATCTCAGTAAATCCATCACCTTCTGACTATTTACTAAAATCATAACCTTAGAACTAAACTGTTTGCTGTCATTCTCTCACCTCATAGATCCAGTTCAACCGCAGTGTCTCTGTATTCTATTTTCAAAATATCCTTTTACTCCTTATGTTTTTTCCTACTTCACTGCTGCTGCACTAGTGGTGAGTATTATAGTTTATACCTAAAATGTGCCCCCAAATTCTCATGCACTCAGAAGTAGGGCTTAGACTTTTTAATAGTGACAGGATCACATGGGCACTATACTCGTGGGTAGATTAATCCATTGTTGAGTGTGTAGCTGAATGTGGTGTTAGGAGGTTGGCCTGGTTAGAAGAGGTGGGTCACTGGGGGGTGTGACCTAGAACCTTGTTCACCAGTCTTCCCCCGTCTTCTTCCTAGCAGCTTTCCTTTACCATGCCTTTCCGTCATGTCATTTCTGCCTGGGAGCCAGCTGATCATGGACTCAACACCCTGAAACTGTGAGCCACATTAATTTCTCCAGTCCTCTGAATTGTGTGTGATCCTAGGAAGGATAAAGCTGACTAGCACAAAAACCACACAATCTTAAAAAATCTAGATCACTCCAGTCCTCTCACACTAGTTTCTCCTCTTCCACTCTACTCCCATTTATGCAACATATTAAGAACAACACTAAGATATAATTCTAAGGCACTGATACTGAATTTTGAACTGATCAACTTAGGTTCAACACTGAGTATCTTGCCTCCCACATTTCTTCCTGCTCTCTCCCTTGGTTCACTGAGATGCTGATTCAGTGTTTCTTTCAGCTGTATAAACAAGACCAGTGAATTCTAGGTCTCTCATCTGTACTTCAGAACAACTTTCCTCTTAGTCGCATTACACCTGGGAAACCACCTAAGATTCTGTTGAACAAAGAATTGTTGATTTGAAAAAGTACTTAAAATAATCAGGTAAATCAAAATCATGTTTACAGTCACCCTGTCTGTGCCTGCCGTGTAAAGGACCACATATTGGTCAGGTCTGCAGTCCTGGCATTGCTTCAGACTGGCAGAGTGAGCATTGAACAAATGTTCACAGAATGAACTTTCCTGTTGGTGAAAAAGTCACTAGGAATTGCCAGACGTTTCTACATTTGAAAGCTTCTACAGTGGGAGTAAAATTTTAATGAAACTTGCTAAAATTGAGGGTGCCACCTCTAAGCACAGAGGAGATCCCAGGTAACTTGTCTGCATTTAAGTGATTCCATTTTATGAAGGGATCCTTCCTTCCCACTTTTCCCTTCATTCCCTCCATCTCCATTCCCTATGTCCTTTCTCATTTTTGGTCATGCTTTTCTTCTTTCTTTTACAAGTTTTACTCCACGTGGTGTACATGCTGAATCTATATGTGCATGGTCACATCTACAGGGCTAGCAGACACAATCCAAAGGCAAACAGTGGTGTCCAGAGAATGACCACACAACCATACCACGTTTTGATTTTTTAAAATTTGACCTGGAACTGCTCCTATAGTGCAGAAAAGGTTCAAGTATATGGGGCTGGTAGAGCAGTGCTCATCAGTGAAAACAGGTCTACTTATAGTGATCTACTTATAGCGGGTGGTCAGAGAGTACCTGAGACCCAACATGGAAACACAACTGGCCCAGGAACAGTCTCTGGGGGGAATTTGATAGCAAGCAGATGTAATTATCCAAGTTCAGACCTAGGAAGCTACAAGGTTGTTTAAACTCACCCATTTTTCTCCCCTAGTATTTCCAAAATCTTTCCCACCTGTTGTCTTCTTGCTGCTACATAGTTAAGTTTCACCATCTCTTTTCCAAACTCTTTAAAGCGGTTTGCAAGGTCTTGTTCATTTGTAGCATTTTTGACAGCTTCCAGCGCCTCCTCCACCTAAGGTGTTAAAAAACAAAGTATCTATAAGGGGATAGCACTCAATATTATTAAACTGGTCACAAATGGCAATTTATAAAATTTATAAAATCCGGTTAGCTGGGTGTGGTGGCTTACGCCTGTAATCCCAGCACTCGGGAGGCTGAGACAGGTGGATCATTGTGAGTTCGAGACCAGCCTGGGCTACAAAGTGAGCTCAAGGCCAGCCTGAATAGCATAGTGAGACCCTGTCTCAAAAACAGGGCTGGGGATCTAGCTCAGTGGTCTAAGTGCCTGCCCGGCAAGCGCAAGGTTGTGAGTTCAATCTCCGGTGCCGCAAAAAAAAAAAAAAATTTATAAAATCCGTAAGATTAAAATTTGTAAATTATAACAATCATTTATAGTCCACCTAGGTATTTGCTCAGGATTTCCAGGATTTTGGCATGGAAAGACAATAATTACTAATCTTTTAAAGCATACTAAAACCCTGTACTTTTAGAGTAATAATTCTAGCAACAAAGGTTTCCAATTTAAAGTAGAAACATTAAAGAATATATATTTAAGAAAAATACGAAAATGTAAAACACATCCTAGAAATCTTCAGGAGAGGGTGTGGCTCGCGAAAGCTAGAGAAATTTCCGGGCTACTGAAGATTTGGGACAGAATATGCAAAAAGACCTCCTAACATCTTTCAATGCAGGGCAAAGAGCTGTGATTTTAAGCTGAGTCTATACCTCATCATGCAGAGGAAAGCCGAAATGTCACTCCTCCAGAAGCAAGTGCATTTGAAGCTTTGTTGTCACTTGATGGTGACATCAACTGGATTGGAATGGGGGTGGACAGATTGACAGGAAGTTGGCTGGTCTAAAGATGAGCTGTGCTTCCAAAATCCTGCAACCTGTCTCACTGAAATTTTCCAGGATGGCACTGGCCTGAATTACAAATTTCACCAAAGTTCTATTATAAATGTTTAAAGTATCTGAGAGGTATTACAGCATCCTTCCCTTCAAAATAATCTAAACTTTAAAAAGGCATGAAAAATTCTACAGTTGATAACCCTCTTGGTCAAAATACCTGTGGACTCAATTAAAATTAAAACTAAAATTAAGATTTTGTGGTAAAATAATCCACTAACGCACTGTCGGTAGCAATGCTATGAAATCAGTGGCAATAGCTGAGGACACAATCCTGAGTCAATAAAGCACAAACAGATGCTTTATTTTGCAAAATCACATGTTCCTAAGCCTGGTAACGCAGCCCTTACCAGTACAGGATCTTGACACAGGCCAGGAAAAGGAGAAGAGGCTTCTCTGGAAAAGTAATGAGAAATGCAGCGACTATCTGGACAAAATTCAGATCAGCTGTTGTGGTTCTTCTTCTCGAAGAAGAGTATACATAAACAGATCTTAGTTTGGCAATTCAGAAATAAAAGTGAGTGCTATAAAGGCTGTAAAAAGCCACAGATTAACTCCATTCTGAACTACAGAGCTACAGCTTTAAGCTTGACATTATCACAAAGGGATTCACACCAGTTCCTTATCAAGTGTCACTGAGCAAGGGAAGAGAATAGTGTATATAAGCCAGTGATAATGGATAACAGCAAAGCTTTTATCCCATAGATGTGATAATACCATTCAATTTACCAAATAGGCTGCCACATTTTAGTAAGGAAAGAGTTATAGGAAAAAAGGGAAGTTATTACAATAAGGGTGGTGATGGGGCTCCATCTGGACTCAGCATCAAATTAAGTTTTCATTCTTATCTTTCATGAAAATTTGGCATTGTTTTCATCCAAATTGTAAAAATATAAGGGGGAGTAAGGGAAAGGACAAGGAATTTAAAAAGGGATTTAAAATGTGTTGTGTAAAGGTACTAACTCCATGTGAGAAATGTAAACATGTATTCATAAAAAAAGGAGAAAAAGATAAAATAAAAGGAAGACATAACATCTCAGCATTAGTCATTTCCACCTTCTACTCAGATCATAAAAAGTCTTAAGGAAAATAAGGTAGTGCAATTGAAAAGGGGACTGTTTGTGTGAGAACATTTTTTAGCACAGAAGTCAAATTACACTTTATGACATGAAAATGGCCCATTTAAAACATTTTCATAACGAAAATTAATGAGAATCTTATTCTGAAAATTTTAAAACAACAAATCAGCAGTGCCTCACTTTCTAATAGATTTATAATCATCTTAACTTGGCCATCAATAAGCATCTCTGATAGGACTCTCTTGGCAGTTAACTTGTTCCTGCTGCTTATTTGTGATATAAATCTTTTCTCAGGGCATAAAAACTGATTCCAGGGAAGAGGAAAATAATTATCTCAGTGAGATTTAAATTCTGGATTTGTGTATATACATACCAGGCTTCTTACTAGTTGTTAGGCCAATTGTAATTTTTTGTTGTGTTACACGTAATTTATTTTCTCATTGGTTTTTTTCTGAAGCCAGATGCCAGTTTGAATTTATAATTGATTATAAAACTTAAAATTCAATGAAGTGCTTTTGAAAAGAAACACCAGCAATGCAGTCTGTCGGTGTAAACACAGACTTAGCTATATTTAAATTTTGAATCTGGAAGATCTGAGAGCTCACCTACAAAAGTTTTTATTTAGAATTATGACACAGAATATGCAAAAGGTCCCACTTAGGTCTGGACTATGGGCACATTTACTGCTAGTAGAAAGATAGAAGTGAACAGATAAATAGATGTGACATGGAAAAGAAAGAAAAGGGGGCCATCACCAGGAGCTTTTGACAACTCAGAATTAATATACAAATAAAATATTTATGTTTGAACAGAACAAATTATATTTTATTCTTTCCAGAAGACTGAGCAAAGGAAAATGACTGCTATAAGGAAAAACAAAAACAAACAAACAGACAAGCAAAACCTTGCTCTCAAATATCTGCTGTATACGTGGGCATTCAAGACTGGCAGGGATCAAAGGGCAGATCTTAGAGAGAAAAGCCAGAGAAATTTAGGCAAAATACACCTGCTGAAGCCCCATTATGAAGGACCTACGTCCAGCTGTGTGAGAACTACGGGATCAGATTAGTCTGTGTGTGAACCAGTTGTAAAAGTGATTTCATCTTATCTTTGAATGTCACGTTTCAGAAGGGATATAAGGAAAGTCTTAAAGAGGAGATGCACAGCAGGCTGCTCAGGATTCTCCAAGAGGAACAAGGGTGTCCACAGCAGAGCTATTTGTTAAAGGGGAAATCTGGAAGACATTTAAGTTTTGAGCTGGGATATGGATTCCTTTATGTACCCCCGGAGGCAGCTGTCATCCAGTCTCCATGAAAATGTTCTTGTGGTGTTGAGCATTAGACAACAGTTTGTCTCTAGTAGTGCAGGCAGGGAGTATGAGTGCCAAGGTATGAGCATGGCTAAACCAGGCATTTCTGGCCTCACTATTGTATTCCGTGCTTGGACACTGTTGAAAATACTGAAAGTGTTTCAAAAGACATCCAAATTTGGCCTCTAATTTGTGGGCTTGCAATGGCAAGCAGAAACACTGAGAAGACTTGCATTGGGAAGCAGCTTTATTTCTGTTCACAGGCACCGATCGGGATCATTCCCAAAATATCAGGCCTTTATCTCTGATGGTCTAGGGCTTATATGTGATAAGCAAGTAGGAAGTACAGAGGCAGAATGGTTGTCAATTGGGGTTTGGTTTATACAACATGTATCACAGTGATCAGTCGTTTCTAGGAGACAGAAGCAACCAGAACTGGAATAGGAATTATTACCTAGGCAACTAAAGAAACTGAAGTATGGGCTGGGAATTTAGCTCAGAGGCATAAGCGCCTGCCTGGCAAGCACAAGGTTCTGAGTTCGATCGCCAGTTCCAAAAAAAAATAAAAGAAACTGAAGTATGCTGGTTGGGGGTGGGGGCATTTTCAGTTACAGGATTAACTGTTATTTTCAGAGCTAATCACTTAAAACTTACAAAGATCTTCTCAAGGGCTTGTTGAAAATAGCCC
>RJWT010012694.1:0-22265 GCA_004365215.1 Cuniculus paca
CAGAGAACAGAACTTACTGTCCACGAATTCTTTGACACTCCTTCCAACTAGAAGCAGAGTGTACATCTTCTCTGAAATCTGGGCAGGATTTAGTATCTTTCTTCTAACAAACTGAATATTGCAAAGGGATGCTATGTGACTTCTGAGGCTAGGTCACAGAAGACAATATAGCTCTTGCCTGGCCCTCTCTCAGGATGCTCACTCTGCCGCGAGGCAATCCAGGCAACGTCCTTGGCCTTCAGCCCCGGCTAACCTCCCAGATGAAAGCCAGCCAACAGAATCTGCTAGATATGTCAGAGAAGAAACTCGGAAACTTTCCTTGGCCCAGCATAGTGACCAACTGTCCCACTATCATCTAACTACCTGAAAGACACTAAACCTACTAACTGAGTCCCTCTAGCCCCAGAACTGTAGGAGATTGTAAGAAATAACCAGTGCTGGCTTACTCCATTATATTTTGAGGTGTATTTTGATGCAGCAATAGATAACTGAACAATATGCCACAGGTAGTTGGAAACTGAAACTCAACCAAATTAAGGGACTTTTTCCAAGTTCACACAGATAGCAAGAAACAGAGACAGGGTTTGGATAACGGTCACTCTGAAGCCAAAACCACTCGCTGTCCGCTCACACTTAACAGTAGCGGTAACTGCAGCTTGCCTGCACTGAATGCTTTCTCCAAGCAGGTGCTGCATCAGCACTCCACATGAACTGGATTACTCACCAAATCTTATCATGTGCTAAGAGGAGGCATTACTAACTCCATTTTTCAGTTTTGCACAAAGAGGTTGATTAACTTGCCCAAGTTGAGATGAATGGTAAGTTGCAGCACAAGATCCGCTTGAGTGAAAAGCCAACTCCAGAGCATAGTCTTACCCACTCTGCTGGATATAGGTGAAATTTTCAAAACAGATTACACAACCTGAAAAGATAACTGAGAATAGCTCTTTGGGACTATATCCTTTACAAGGTGGCCAAAGGAAGAAGAGCCCATGGTGGAATGATCCGAAAGGCATGGAGCAGGGGGAGGAAGAAGCACGTGAGGTACATACCAGAAGAACCAAATACTGCATTGATGACAGCACTGGAGGAACTCAAGACAGGATCCACAAACTAGCTTGTCTTTAAGGGTGACTGGGTCAATAGCAAGCCAGCCACGAGACCCTCACCCAAACTCACAAGTCTTAGTAGCAAACTCTTCCGAAGGGAGTGATCTTTGTACCAGTGCGTGGACAGTAATATCCATTAGATTGCCCTCTGAGTCCTGCAGACTGAGCAACACTATTGCCCTTTTCAATTCTTCCCCTTACAATGACAGCACTCACTTCCACTCCAGAATGATCAGGCTATTTTTTTCTTTTAGACATAGCTCCCTAGCATGCACTAAAGTTTTAAGTGATTCCTTCACAGAAGCAATACAAATCAACAACTTTAACTTTTACTTCTTTCTGTACAAGCTCTGGGCCTAAGGCAGACCACTTGTCGAGAGGCCTTGTGGCTGTGACACCACCCAGAGTAGCACAGAGCCCACACTGTGTGGTGACGAAGGTAGTCTCAGGGGTAAAGGTGGTCGACGTGCAGACAGTACTCCTAATGGCACCAGTCTCCACTCCCACTGTCCTCAGTTACCTGAGCAGAATCCCTCTTAGGTAATTTGCACAGTGAGAAGCAAAGATAGCACCCATGTGCCTCCTCAACCTGCAGATTCAATTATTTCACAACAGCAAAGGGTTTCGCTCACAGAAGGCAGCATCTTGCTCTGCCCAGAGGGTGACAGCACCCACTCTCATATCTTAGGGATTTCTCAGAAGTAGCGTGAACCACCTGCACTGGGCTCTGGAGGTACCATTGGGAAGGGATCCCTGTTAGCACTTGGCAAGACAACTTAAGTACTAAATGTCACTAGACTTCTTGGAGGAAGTAGTCCCTTTGAAATGACACCTGGAAGTATGACAGAGGCCTTCCTGGAAAAACTTCACATTTTGTCCGAAAGAAGCCAACCTAGAAGAATTGTAGCCAGATCTGTTAGATGTGATTCCACTTTAATCCTACCCCAGCTTTGATCCTGCTTTCCCCACTGGGTCTGTCAGATCTAAAGTCTAAAAAAGGGTGGAGAACTTTGTACTAGAAATTTCTGGAGACTTTTCTGATTCTTGGAAATGGGAGCTGAGGAGTGGCTGTTGTATTTATGACAAGTGTAAGTCAGCGAGTCTGAGCAGGAAGGCCAAAGTGAGACAGGGAGAGGCAGGAGAGGTGGAGCCCCAGGTAAGAGGGCCTCAAAAGCAAAGCAGGTGCAAAGAAACCATGAAAAAGAAACCAACTAACAGTAAGCAGGGAAGCCTGCTATTCTTTGAGAGAAATTTCACTTATGGGCCTTGGTTCACTCTGTGACAAATGGATCGTGTCATAGTCTGAGACTCTGCTCTTTCCTTTTTTAAAAAATTCTCTTCAGTATTATTTTCCCCCCTGAAATCAGATCAACCAACAACTCAGGGAAAGTTGCCGTGGTTGTAGGCCTGCTGTGTTCTCTCACCCAGAGACAGAGTCAGACAGACATCTACCTAATCTGTTCCATTCTAACGGTGAATAAACCCTCCTTTCTGAAGCCATACAAAGTTGCCCAGTTATCAATTAGGCTGTGCTTGTGAAACTCATCGCAGGGGCATGAGGCACTAGATTGAGATTATACCTGTGGCCATAGTTACCAGTAGAAGGGACATTGGCTCCAGGAGATCGGGTGCCAGCACCTCCAGCACTGTCATGGCTAGGGGTTCTCAGGAAGACAGACAGCTCCATCTGGAGAAGCCCGTGCTCCGCCTCCTCCACCCAGTACTTCAACCAAATGAATATGGAGAAAATGATTAGCGGTACAATTGGACATTCTAATGAAAACCAAGATGGAAAAAATCTCAGGCGGCTAGCATGTACAGGTACAAAGTACCTATGATGAATGTTATTATTTTATATTAAAATGTACCAACCAAATAAAAAGTAAAAAAATTTTCAGGTGTCAAGTGAAACTGGTAAATTTTGCAGAATGCTAACTAATCAAGGCAGAAAGGAAACACAAACCAAAATATTGACGTTTGCGAGGAAGACTACCCAGAGATAATTCTAAAGCTCAGAAAAAGAGAACTACTTGCAAGCAAATGAAGAAACTATGAACTACTGAAAAAAACTAACTGAAATATGACTGAGAAGCAAAATTCTGTTGTTTTCAAAATATCTGAAGACACTTTCCATCTAGTCCCTGGTACTGGGCCATCACTTGAGAGATTTTGTAAGTTGTCTGGGACAAAAGTAGTTGACAGAAAAATCAAATGGGTTCATTGCTGCCTTTTTACTCAGCAGTAGCCAGCACTCAAATGTTTACTTACCCATATTTTAAGTTTCTGTCCCCAAAGATCTTACAATCTGGGGAAAGAGATAAGATACTGATCAAAGGACAGTAGACAATGCATAGTGTCATGTAAATGATACAGGCCATAAATACTGACTCTAAGAATAAGAAAAAAAATGAATAATAATTCTTAAGGTCAGGGGATTCATGGTCAACCAACCACCCGAGGATTAGCAAAACTGAACAAAGAGAAAAGATCCCAAACCAAGAGTCTCTGTACCACAAGCACTTATGGAGAACAAAATTTCACACTTTAATCAGATTCCACACATCAGTTAACTAATTAAAATTAAAATAAATGCCATGATGAACATATTTATTATGTATTACAAACATTTACTAATAAAATAACAAACTAAAATGAAAATAAAATCCCACAAACTCCAAAAAAATCACCTCTTACAAGACCTTATCACTACTTTTTTGATCATGGGCAGCTACGAGACCCAACTTAGTACAGAAGGAAAGAGAATGAATGATTCAGTATGAGCTCAGCCCTGAATCTGGAAACCCCCGAATCAAATCAGAGCGAGAGACTCTGCTTTCTTTGAAAATGAGAAAGTCCCATTTTCCAGGGACTTTCAGCCACTCTTCTGACAACTGTAAAATGCAAGCTAAGTCTGGTTAAAGTGCAGGCCTGGCAGGACTGGAAAAGTTGTTTTACCCCACAGCCATGTTGAAATTTTGAAACAGGCCTGACGGAATGTGGATTTTAGTCTTCTCATTTGTGAAAGAGGAAAACAATGTCCATTATAGACTTCTCAAAAATATTCATGGGCACATCAAGATCTGAGTCCTAGTTGGGACCTGCATAGGTACAGGATTCACACTGAGACTGATATGAGCTTCCAAAAAAAAAAAAATCACACACACAACCTACTCTTTTCTTACCATCACCTCTACCAGCCCAATCCAGTAACTCTCAACTTGAGATAAATAGGAACATCTGAATGAAAAATATAGTTGCTCATAAAAACTTTCCCTTTTTTTCTCTCCTCAGTCTGCTTCTAGAATTTAAATTTTTCATTTACCTAGTCTTCCTGCTCACACTGGTCTCTATTCATAAGATTTTGTCAGCAATAAATGTGCAGTAAGTGATGGGTTAATCATTTTATATATGCTCTCATTTAATACTCATAGCAATCCTATTAAGTGTTATTATCATCATCCCCATTTATAGAAAACTAAGATGATAACTCGCCCAACATCACCCATCTGGAAAATGCAGAAGATTATTTTCAAACACAAGTCCATCTGACTATAGACCCCAAGCGCTTACTCATCACACTGTATTTAGTCTTCTTCTTCTTCTTCTCCTCTTCCTCCTCCTCCTCTTCCTCTTCCTCCTCCTCCTCTTCCTCCTATCTGTCTTTTTGAGACAGGGTTTCACTATGCAGTTCAGGCTGGCCTTGAACTCACTTTGTAGCCCAGGAATCAAACTTGCAGCAACTCTCCTGCTTCAGCCTCCCAAGTGCTGGGATTACAGGCACATGCCACCAAGCCCCACCTAGCAGACTTCCATTAAAGGAAATGCATCTATCTGAAAAATCATTAGCTGACATCATAACCAACAGTGAAAGTCTAAATGCTTTTCCTCATGAATAGAAAAAGAGATGCCCACTCTCATACATTTTCAACATTGTACTTGCAAGCCCTAACCACTTCAATAAGGAAAGAAAAGGAAATAAATGATGAAACAATTACAAAGAAAAAAGTAAACTTTCCCCCCTACTGGCAACGTAATCCTGTACATAGAAAGGCCTGAAGAATCTACCAAAAGAATGTTTTTAAAAATAAAAGGAAAAGATTTTACTACAACTAATAAGTGAATTGTTAAAGTCACACAGTATAAAGTCAACATTAAAAAAAGAAGGGAGGCTTGAGCTATATATAAGGCCCAGAGTTTGATCCCTAGCACTGCAAAAACAAACAAAAAGAAAAACTGTCTGACTATTCTGCCAGCCCTTGCTCTCTTTGGGTTCTGCATCTACCAATAGTGTACTATGTAGTAAAGACTATCATAGCTGTATCTGGACTGAAATGCTGTGAGTTTTTTCCTTGTCATTATTCCCTAAACACTATCCACATAGCATTTACATTGTAGTAGGTGTCACCGGTAATGGGTGATTTAAAGTTTATAGGAGACTATGGATGTAAGTTATATGCAAATACATTTTATTTAAGGGACTTAAGCATCCATGGATTTTGGTATTCATGATGGGTGTTGGAACCAGTCACCCTTCGATACTAAGGGACAACTATACTAGCAAGAGTAACTGGAAAATAAAATTAAGTGAATAATACCATTTACAATAGCAACCAAAAAAATGTGATACATTAAGGGAAAAGTTAACAAAATGTGTAACTACCAAACATTAATAAGCTGCTTTTAACCTAAAAGTTCAAATACTGCTTACATAATTAGAAATAATCTCATCTGTCTAGCATTCAAGATTAGTGAAACTATCACCCTAAAATACCTCTTCTAGCCTCCTTACCCTTTTCTTCCTTTCCTTGCTATTTTGTCAGCCACAGATATGCCCCTCTTCTCTGGAGAATGTTGCTCTCTCTGCAAGGGACTGATTTAATCAATTGATTCATCTCTCTTCATCCCCAAACCACTCTCACCTTGTCTGCCTCTTATTCTCATCTCAAACTGCATCTCCAAGAAATGCTCTAATCCCTTAACCAGATAGGATCTTTCTTTTCTTTATGGCCCTTCTCCTCCCAAAAGCACTATGTTGGCATATCTCACAGGATTTATCATAATCTAGACTGAAGTACTGCTCTGCTTTTATACTCCTAAATTGTAAATTCACTGATGGTAGGGCCATGTCTGATGCAACTCCCCTGAAGTATCTATTTCTTCTGAAGTGTCTATTTCTTTACGTAAAAAGTACATATTTAAATACTTGTTAAAACAAAACATCTAAATGATGGAATTAAAAGAAAGCTTGTTAAACAACAGGGCCTTTGGCATACCAAATTGCATCACTTGTCACAATAGAATTAGTGATGTGTGCAAGATCCATTTGCTGATAACTATTGTGACTTTTCCATGTGCTGAATTAGGTATTCAGGCATGTGATGACCTTCCATTGATTCAATTCTGAGAAGCATTTGTTCATCTTGGCTTCTGTTTGTTGGGCCAATATCAAGATCAAAATCAAGTAAAACATCTCAGCCTAATGAGCAAAGATAGATCCTCAGTCTTTATAAAATAAGTCAAGGAGGAAAGGGGTAGGCGAGCTAATGGATAGGCAAGAAATCTGTAAATGATAAAGAAAGTCATAAATGATTCTGGTTCTGGAGAGAGAATAAAAGGTAAACTTGACTATCACATCTTGAGAGAGGTCTGTGGTGCTAATACACAGAAACCCTATAGCACAGCTGTGCCTCCGCTACTCTGGAAATATCTGCAAGGAGAAATGAAATGTTAAACCACCTCCCGCCCATCCTCAAGAAACTAGCAGCACAGTCAGGCTCTGGAGATGCTAGGCCTCTGTCCCAGAGAAGGTCCCTGGAGAGGCCATTTGGCTCTCACTGCTTATACAGAGTGGGAAGAGAATGCGACTAAGATTGGAGTTCATACGGCATTCTCTCCCTGCAGCAACTAGCCTGAGAAAAATGTTCTTTAATTTTGCCTTGTTTCATAATTATTGAAAACACAACAGCTGATCAGTAGCAATTGACCCGAATCTGTCTTTTGACCCTAGATTGGTAAAATGTCCTTACATAGGTATGGTAAGTCTTCTTCATGTTATTCTAATGCTTTTTAATCATCCTATGTGTTTGCTAAAATTCTTAGAGCCTTGCATGGTGCTTTAGCTCAGCAAGATTCACCTGTGTGGATTGTTATTATTAAAAGAGTTTGAAGGGCCGGAGGTTCACAAGTGCCTGCTTGGCAAGTGTGAGGTCTTGAGTTCGATCGCCGGTACCAAAAAAAAAAAAAGTTTAATTTCATATAAGACAGTCATTTTTCAAACTTGTCATAATTTAGCACTTCCACAGTCAATTCATCCACTTTCCTCAGTTTTCTAAAGGGCTCTCCATGTCATTTTTTAAAATTCATAAAGTAGATTTATTTCTATGTACAAATTCCAAAGAGTAAGCGGGTGGAGAGGCTTAATTCGCTAGAAACAAGACAAAAATCCTCATCCCACATCCATCCTTCCAAACTTAAAATTGAGGGTGGAGGGGGAAAGTAAGTTCTTTTGCCTTGGGTGCAAATTATATTAATCACACTTCAGGCTTAAAAAAAAAAAAGACCAAGAACAAGTTCTTAGGCTGCACAGGGAATACTTCACTGATATTGATATCACCATTCCTTTCCCAAATCAGTATTCAGAATTACCAAATGCCACTAAGTCAATAGGATTTAGAAGGTTAAGACATCCTGCTGGTTAGATATTTGCACATTTATTTTTTTCCTACTTATCCAAATGGCAATTCCCCGAATCTCTGAAATTTAAATACTATGTTCAAATTAGTCACCTTATAAGCGTAATTCAAAGCAATTTTCAGGGGGCTAAATCTCCCCCCAATCATTCATCAGCATATGGTCAAAATCAAACTCTTCATTAGTAACTGAGGTCTTTGGCTTCTGATAAGAATCTAATCAGACATGTACTGTATAGTGTTCTCTGTCTATGAGATCTTGTGATTTCCCACATGGATGCTACAGTGAAATTACCAAGGCAGTGAAAAAGTATGAACTGCTTTATGAGTGGAGGTGTTGTCCAGTGACAACAGTGACAAACCTTTGATGGTTCCTAAGTCTCAGTGACAAACCTTTGGATCTTTCCTTCAAGCATCACAATGAAGACTCACAAAATTCATTGTTAAGGAGAATGACTTCATGGCAAAATACTTGAAAAATAAGTATTTTCATTTCATATCCAAAGATTACACCTTCACCCTTTGATTAGATAATTTGAGATTAGGAGAAAAAAACAAAAAGACTCAGATACAATAGGAACCAGATAGTCTAGACCTTGGGCTAGAGATTAAAAACAATTGTATCACCTGGGAAATTTTTAACATAAAATTGGCTGATTGGCAAAATTAACATTCTTTGTCAGTTAAGAAAAATAGAAGACTAATTTGAAAAACATTTTGCTTTTTTAGAGAAAAACACATTTCAAGAATAAGTTATTTTACTATTGCCTTACACCTAGGTAGCTGAGGACAGGAGTAAGAGGGACACTTTACCACATATTCTTATATACCTTCTGGATTTTGAGCCATGTAAATGTGCTACATATCCATAAATAGAACTGCAATTTTATTTTTAAAAATAACTGTTATTAGGAAATAAAATGTAAATGTCCTAGATAATAGAGGATGGTAAAGAGGAAGCACACTTGCTTTGATTGGAAGCCAAGAGGGAGTTACTCACCTAGACAGTTAATATACCATCTTCTCTAGATTCCAAACCCTTTGTTAATTCAAATATTTTTTTTGTTTTTATTTAAATTTGGGGTGGGATGCTATTACCTCCCACCTCCCATTCCCGCAAAAAAAGTTCCCGCAAAAAAAAAAAATCTTCTCCAGCAAAAACTATTCCCCACTGCTCAGATCCCATTAACACTAATCAGCACAGTGATTAAGCATGTTGTGGTTTAAGTACTCTAGTTGATAAGGAATAAGGACTCCTTTGGAAAAAAATGTTCCCATAGCGACAGGTAAAGGCTGTCATCAAACTCAGCTTTTCAACACAGTACTTTGTGTCTCAGATCAGAGTTAAGATGGTTTTATCATGAATCTAGAGGCTTTCTTTTTGAACTTCACTTGACTTTATTCAAAAGACACTTAGAAGAGTCCTTCTATAAACCAGGCACAATAGGGAACACTGGGGAGGAGGGAGTGGGGCAGGAAGACAGGAGAGCCAGGACAAAGGAGATCTCAAAGATAAGATATTGTTTCTGCCTCCAAAATTGCAATCTGAAGAGGAAAGCAGCCACTACAAGAAATAATGACTTTAGGATGAGGATTCAATCCCAAATCTATAACCAAACCGCCTCTATACCAACAGGACTGGTCAGTTTCTAATCTAGTTTCACTTTCCCATCTTCAAGCTGCAGCACAGCTGGGTTTCCAGCTGGCTGGGGAAGAAAAGATTCTTTAAATAAACAGCATTTTAAAAATATGCAGTTGCTTTTGCCATACTGAATTTTGTGAACCACCTTCCTCTAATATGTGATTCTGGGTGCCAAATTAACTTAAAACTACCCTAAAGAATGTAAACTCTCCAGGATATACTCCTTGTCTATGTTTAACAACAAAGTACTGTATATTATGCACTGGAAAACTGAAAATCAGCAAGTCCCAAAATGGGGGGGGGAAATATATATATATATAGCTATGTACTGCAACTACTCAACAAGGGAAACAGCTTAAAAACATGCACATAAAAAAACAAGATAGGACGCAATTATACCAAAAAAAATGCAACCGTCGTTTAAAATGCAGGACTATTTGCAGGATAGGATGTTGTTATAGCATGGCATGGAGTTGCTGATCCCCGTAAGGCCTTTCCAACTCTTTTTCTTCTTTCCACAGAGGCAAAGAAAACACCTTAACGTAGGCAATCTTCTTAGAAATGCACAGATTTTACTCAACTCTTTACCACCAGAGGTAGTATTTCTGGATAAATGATACACATTAGATCTGTACCCCTTTGGCAGGTATTGCTGTTCCAGCAACATCACTCTATACCATTTCCCACTTGAAAGCATCAGCTTAAAGCCAACATTTTACAGTTGAAATTAGCCATTCATGAGGACCTTTAGAAGGTGTCCAATATGACTCTTGCATGGATGTTACTGAGGCATGTGTCAACTTCTAAACCCAAGATATTCCTACATATGGTACATTATCCCAAAATCTTGCCTTCCACCCCCAAACACAGCTTTCCAGATGACCTCCCTAGGAACCAAACCTCTGAACCCCAGACACACTCAGAGCTGAAGCTGGCAAAACAAAGTAACAATTCAACCTCAGTTGCTCAATATAACGGCCAGGATGTCAGGTTTCAAGTGCCAGTTTCCCTATTTTGCAATGGGCAAGTCTGCTCCAAGGAGAAAATATTCTCAATGACCCTGTGGCCCAGAGGGCTTTCTTTAGAATAGAAAACAGAAAATGAATTTGTTGGCTATTTCCTGCTGAGCACAAGGAAGGTGTTGTGGTTAGTTAAGATGACTTTGTTTCCTTATTTAATATACCATTACGGTCTGTTTTCTTTAACCACATAGTAAAAATAAGAAAATAAGCTTATATTCTTCTGCCATATTATCACCAGTTCCACAAATCTCCTCTCAGAAATATGCCCTTTTATTTCTAATTCCCTTATATAAAGCTCCCCAGACACTTACCTATACACTATCAATTCAAAGCAATTGTTTTGCATTCTAAAATATTTACTGCCATAGGTATTCCTGCTCCTTGATAATTTATGATGTGCGAGGGCCTTCCCTTTACCAGTGATTGCAGTCCTAAATTTATCTTTTTGAGAAGTGTGCTACACATGCTATTTTAATAACATGAGAAGGCCATAACCTAAAAGCAGACTGTATTTCTGACTCTCAGATCTTTCAGTATCTCAGCATTCAACTGTTAAACTATCAATAGCTAATTAAAGCAAACAAGGTAGAACTGACAATGCATATGTTGAGAGAAGCAAGTAGGAGAAGGGGGATAAAGGGAGAAGTCCCTTCCTCTAAGGGATTATCTGACAATCACTAGCAGGTCCTCAGGGGCCTAGGCTAGGGATCATGTGGAGCTGTGCACTTTCATATTCAGGAGCCATTTACCAAAAACCAAAACAGAAGCTGTCCTTGGATAAGGTTCAATAAATGTTTTTACTACCCATCTCCACTGCATGGTACAGTTCCACAGCTCCCTAAGGGGTCTCAGACAAAATACTTAACAGAAGAAAAAAAATTTAAATTCTTAACTGGTCTCAACTTATCACCATAAAACATTTCAGAGCATAAAATCAACATTAAAAAGCAGTCAACAATATTCCTTAGAGTAATATCAGAGCCATAAATTGCTGTTATCACCAAAGTTTTTCCACTTCTTATTAAGACACTGCCAAAATTCTTCTCATTAAAGTGATCACAGCTTAACATAGTGCCTGGATGTACTCCCACAACTAAACTCCTAAATTTCGCCTCTTGGAAAAGTGAGAGAGAGAAGCTTCCAAAAGTCAAAAACATTGATCTAGAAAGATGGGTACAACAAAACTTCCAGCAAGCTGTTTACACATATTTTGCGACTCACACTTGTTTACACTACCCAGATTCAGCTGGTAAACTAGCAAACGTGAACGTTTATGAGAGTCTAAGACATCTATCACAAGTCAGTGATTACATAGCTCACAGTCACTTCAAATGCCGTAAATTTAGCCTTAGTTGGGACAAAATGAAGCCCCAGTATGAACAGGTACAAGACAAACTAACAGTGACTATTCCATCAAGGGGACAATTCTGTTCAAAATATCTTCCTGAGAAGTAAGTGCTGAATTGAGGGACAAGAAGAAAAAGCTCTTAAGCTGACATATTTCTTTGCCTTTCCGCACGACCCAGGAGATCTTCATTCTGGGATGCCCAGATGTCCGGATTTCAGTTTCGGTTCTAATCACCTGCATTCCTGTGCAGCACCCACCATCATGAAGATAAGAGATGCAGTCAATACAACCAGCCAGCAAGATGTTAGAGCTAAACTTAACAGCATTCAGCAGAAGTTACTCTATTTCATCGTCATGATCATCATCATCATCATCATCATCATCATCATCATCATCATCATCATCAAAAGACCTAGTAAGATCCTCCAGAAACCGCTACAAGAGGCATCTGCTCACTGAACCTGGAGGTAAGGAGAAGGCTACCCACTTAGCAAAGATATGCAATCACGATGGAGGGAAAACACACACACACACACACACACACACACACACACACACACACACACGCACAAAACAAAACCCAGAGCCACATGGAGGACGGAAAACAGTAGCAGAAAAAGTCCAACTCTGCCTGCGCCAGCGGTGTGGATGAGCAGAGCAGCGAGCCCCAGAGAGGAAGGAGGGGGCGGGGGCGATCATTCCCTAGGAGAACTTGTAAGCGGAGGCCTTCACCGCCTGGGAGTCTGCCCAGCTGCTCCTGCAGACCCTGCCAGCCAGGGCAAGCCAGGCCCTTGGGAGCAGAGCGCACAAGGCCTCTGAGGGTCACTCCTGACTCACTGAGCTTCAGGACACCACTGCCCGGACCTCTTCGTTTTTTCCTTCCGCTACTGGGCTATGATGGCAGCTTTCCAGCCCCACATGCCATACATCAGCCGCAGATCCCTGCTGGCACAGGCCGGCGCCTCCCCCGCCCCCCAGCCCCTGGCACACTTTGCGCCTGACCCTCCTTCTCTCCAACCCCAACCCCCTCACCACCCGTTCCAGCCGCCCTGCCCTGGGGGCGCCCCCCCCCAGCGGCTGGACGCTGACAGGCCTGGGCACCTGCCGCACCTCCCCGCCCCACCCCCATTTTCTACCACCTCGCCCCTCCCCCTTCCTCTGGCAGAGAGGGGGCGACTCACCGCAGTCAGTGCATAGGATCTTGCCCACCTCCTTCTTGAGGTTTTTGCCGTTGGTGTCGAGGGGGGCAAAGGCAGTCTTAAAGACTAAGGGCTGCTCCGTGGGCTCCAGAAAAAAGATGTAGCGCTGGTTCCTTTCGAGCGGCGCGCAGGAGCCCACGCTGATCACTTGCTCGCGCTGCAGCCCCCCGCTCCGGAGCGGCCACTTGTCCAGCACCTTCACCAGCGCCACTCGACCCGAGGCGGGCGGCTCGCGGGTGCTGTTGGAGCCGGCGCCGCTGGCCGGAGCCAGCCCCTGGACCTTGCCCTCCACCCCCCCGGGTGCCTTGTACGCCTGGTCCTGCACCGACTTGAGGCTGGGCGAGTAGCAGGCGGGCGACACACCGAAGAGCAGCATGGAGAAGCCGGGGGCCGGGTCGCGCCTCATGCCGCCGGCGGCTGTGGCTCGCGGGCGGGCGGCGGTTCTCGGGGCTGCGGGGCTGCGGGGCTGCGGCTGCGGCTCTGGGGGCACAGCGGGACGGGAGATGCTGTTGCTGCTGCTGCCGCTCTCGCCGCTGCTGCTGCTCGTCTCGCTGCTGCTGCTTCTGTTGCTGCTGTCGCTGTGGTTGCTGCACGGAGCCTTCTCCAGTGGTGGTGGCGGCGGCGGCGGCAGCGCTGAGCAGCAAACCTGCCGCATCTGGCCAGGCCATTTGGGGGGCTCCGCCGCTCCGCCGCCGCCGCCTTGGGAGGGGAAACAGAGCCCGCTGGAAAACCGGAAACAGCGTTACGTTAGCGCCTCGTAGCCCTCCGCCGGCGGCCCGGGGAGGTGGCCCCGCTCGGGCAGGGGGCAGGCAGCGAGCGGGCCGCGATGCGCAGCGCAGCGCAACGCAGCGCTCCCTCCCCGCGCGCCTGCACTTGGTGGAGGATGCGGAGGATGGGACGCCCGCCCACTGGCTCTCTCGCGCCCCCTCTGCCCCCGGAGCTAGTGGGGAGCGCGGCGTCTGCAGGGGAAGCTTAGGGCTGCGCCGCTTTAGAGCTCGCCTTCGAGCCCGCAGGGGCGCGCGGGAGGATCGTGCCACCCTTTGCTCTTGGGATTTATTGGCGTGACCGTGGGGGTAGTGCCTGAGAAGAGGGCGGAGAAGAGAGAGCGGCTTCTGACAGCATCCTAGGAACGTGGGAGTGGGATACAGGGCGTGCCTCTGCCTTTGGCCATCGGCCGAAGGAACCAGGGAGGGGGCCACGACCAGATGGCGCGCCAGCCTCTCGACCTCCTGGGCAGTCCCCTTCCCTAGGAGTACCCTCAACAAAACAGCCCCTAGAGGAGCCACGTGCTCGGCCGTGCCACCGCCTGGAGAGTGCTGGATATTCAAGTTGAGGTGGGGGAGGATCCCAGCCCCGTCGTTTTGTAAAGGGCTGGAGCTACAAGGGGTCTTGTGGCAGCCTTGAAGACAGTTGATCAGGGGTGGTGGCTGGAAAAGGGTCCAGTCCCCAAAACTCCAGGTTTTCTCCAGTAGTCAGTGGTAACCAGGCTGCACACAATACAACCCCATTCTCTTTTAAAAATCAACCCAAAGGGAGAAGAGGGGCTCTTGGGAGACAGTTGAGAGCCAGAAGTGGTCAGGGATAGAAATGGTTTCTTTATAAAAGTCTGGTGCTTGCAAGAGCCAGATGAATTTGTTCCTCTGGAGGCAGTATCCGATTTTTAAAAATACAGCATAGGGCCAGGACTACAGCTCAGCGGCACAAGCACCTGCCTGGCAAGCACAAGATCCTGAGTTCGATTCCTGGTACCAAAACAACAACAACAAAAAAAATGCAAAAATGCAGTATATCCATTCTTCTATCAGTGGGGATCCAGGAGTTTTTAATACCTGGGTTTTATGCTTGAAGGACGAGGCACTGAAAAATGCTAGTGAAGTCTTTGAGAATTTTATCCCTTACTAGGCTCCGCAGGAAACTGGCTCAAGGATGTCTGATTTAGGCTAGGACTGCTATTCTGGAAAGGAAAGAGGAGCCAGACTTTCCTTCCAGCTGTCCAAGATACAAACTCTACATTTCCAAAGCCAACAGAATTATTTCTCACACCCGACTCCAATTTCCCTATAATTATTAATGGCATCATTTTGTACTTCACCACCCAATCCTTTTCAGTAAGTCCCTCGGTCTCCTCTCTTATTCTCCCTCATCCAATTGGTCACCAACTCCTTTGGCTCTATGTCTACAAAATCTCTAATTTATCTCCTTCCTCTTCAACTCTGCTGCTAACACCTAAAGTCAAAGTACTCATCATCTGTCACCTGGACAACTGCAAAGCCTCTTGACCAGTAGCCACACTTTTTGCCTCATTGCTGACCACCTCCGATCCTGTCACCACCAGAGTGCTGCTTCAAGCCACACCTGTTCAGGAGTGAAGTTCAGATTCTTCAGTGAGGCTCTTCGCAGGCTCCTTCTATTTACTTAGGCAGTTCTATATCTTAGAGCCAACCTTTCATCCTGGCAGTCTTCAGCTCATTGTGCTGCTTTTTAGAGTGCTTCTGTTTGTGATGACTCATGTCTAGGAAGTCCACCTTGTTACCTGGAAAACTATTCTTTCCCTAAAACCCAGCTCAGCATCATATCTGATCTCCCACTTCCTATGCAAACCCCACCACACCCATCATCATGCATGCACGTGATGGAATTTATTCCTTCCTCCTCTGTGTTACTGTGGGCCTCACACATAATACTAGTATGGCACTGCCTCACTGCCTTTTTTTTTTTTTTTTGTCTTTTTGAAACAGTCTCACTATGCAGTTCAGGCTGGCCCTGAATTCACTTTGTAGCCCAGGCTGGCCTTGAACTCTCAATGATCCTCCTGCCTCAGCCTCTTAAGTGCTGGGATTACAGGCATGTGCTACCACACACAGCTACAACAGGTATTTTAATATTCTCTGATTAGAACAATGACCTATGTTCTATAAGTCTTTGGATCTCAATTACATCCAACACAGTATCTGGCATAAAACAAGGACCAGCAAATCTTCAGTGAAGGGAGTAGAAAAGGAAGAACTGAAGATCCGCATCCTCAAAGTCATCAAGCCAAACTTGTTGGTTCTTTCACTGAAACCTACTTTCATTTTCATAGATTATAGATCTCACGAGGCACAAAACACTACTACAGGGAGGATGGTTAACTCTATCCTCGTATTTCAATGACAAGAGAAGTCCTAGACAGAAAAAAGGACTTAAATTCACACCCAGCCAAGGGACAGAGGCCAGAGAAGTGATGAGCTTATGCTCTGGAGTCAAGCGGAGCTGAATGTTCAACCAATTTTGTCACTTATTAACTTTGAAGCAAGTCTATTCACTTTCTGGACCTTAGTTTCCTCATCAGAATAATAGAGAAAAATAATAGGGTCTACTTCAGAAAGCTGGATATTTTTGCTCATTGTGTACTTTTCATTAAGTACTCAACTCATGATTCCTCTGTACCGAGAGCACCAAGGCACTGGAAAACCTGGTGTACTGCAGTGAGCCTGAGGGACTCTGTCCCTGCGCTCAAAGCTCCTACTATGGTTGGCAAGCAGCAGTAAACAAGCAGGCAAATAGGTAACTAATTGCTTACAGTGATGAGTATTGTGAAGGAAATCAACAGGATGAAATGATAGAGAATAATAGCAACAGAAGAAGGGAGATCAGCTTGGATAAAGGAGGGCTTCTTTGCAGACAGTATTTAAACCAAAACTAGATGAATGTAGATTATGTGAGATGTGTAAAGTGCTTAGAACAGTGCCTGGCAAAAGTCCAGTATTATCGATAATTAACTTATGTCAAGGATTCCCAGTCAAAGAACTGAGACTAAGTGGCACAGAAGAGTCTCTGTATATTAAAAAATACAGTAATTCAGGAGGCTGAGGCAGGAGGATCACTGTGAGTTTGAGGCCAGCCTGGGCTACACAGTGAGTTTGAGACCAACCTCAACTACATAGTGAGACCTTGTCTCAAAAAAAAAGTATATCCATTTTAAAACAAAATATTGTTAAATAAAAAAAAGCAAAAAGAATGGTAAGACATGCAACCATTTTTGACTTGTTATAAAAGATAAATGTAAAAGGATGTAAGGCAGGGGATGTAGCTCAGTGGTAGAGCACTTGTCTAGCATGGGGGAGGCCCTGAGGAGTTCAATCCCCAGTAAGGAGAAAAAAATTAATATGTAAATGTTTGTAGGACATAAATAACCTTTGAAAGAATGGAGCAGAAATTAAGACAATAGTTGGCTCTGGAGAAGGGCAGGGTGTGACTGAGGGGTGGGCTGCAAGAATATGTTCATGGTATTCTTTTTGTAACTCATGAATTTTGTGTGAAGTTCTTATATCACCTATTTTTAAAAAAAATTTTTTTAAAGAGAGGACCCTTGAATTTTTTACTGTGGTTGAATGTTTATCAGGTATTTTGTCAAACAATGGCTACTTAAAGTAAGACTATTATTATATGGGATTTCTTGAAAATAATCTTTACTTTAAAGTGAGATCCTGCTAAAAAGTATTGGGAATTATTTCTCTATAATCATGTCATGCTCAGAAAGTCTCAGAAGCCATGGTAGCTTTCCTCATGATAGCCTGCTCTGCTTTCTCCAGGGTGTTCTTTTATCTTGCTTTTTCCTCTTTTTTTTCAGCCCAACCTCACTCTGCTGAGCCAGTTTCTCCCTCATTCTTTTTTTTTTTTTTTTTTTGCGGCACCGGAGATCGAACTCACAACCTCACACTTGCTAGGCAGGCGCTTAGGCTGCTGAGCTAAATCCCTAGCCATCTCCCTCATTCTTTGCTTCAGCTTTTTCAAATAAATTTTCCATTGCTTTAAAAAGAAGAGGAGGAGGAGGAGGAAGGTCTTAGGATGCAAATGTAAGTTTGGTGATGCCAAAGGCCTAGTAGAATTCCTGCAGACCCAGAAGGTAGGGGCATAGGGAGAAAAGACACCTGTTCAGGTTTGCTAAGGTGTGATATGTGTGAGGATACTGCTTCCAGAATTAGCTCCTGCCCTTCTGAAGAGCAGGGTAGCTGGTGTCTGAGGACAGTCCACTTTTATACTGGCCTTTTCCTGGAGTTGTAAGTAAATTAGTATGTGCATCTTAGAAAATAAAACCTGATATTCTGAAACTCTTAATTCTGTGTCATAATTCAATAATTGATAATTAAAATAATAATAATAGCCTCCCCTTATTAATGGCTTATTCTGTGTCAGGAACTTCATGTTCATTATTTCCATTTTACAAACTGAAAAGAGTTATGGAGATTTAATAACTTGCCTGAATGACAGGCAGAGTTAAGACTATAATCCAGGCCTGCCTGTTGCCAAATCACATGCCCCGTGCGCACCACCATCCAGTGTCTGGGTGAGAGGTATTCTCTCAGCCTCACTGTCACTGTCACCTGAGAGATCTCTCATCTCTACAAGCTACTTCCATAAATATAATACAATTTTTAGTTTATAACACTGGAGAGCAAGTAGTATAAGTATAATTTTATAAGAAAGATATGGGAAATGGGAGCACTAAAAGAATTTAAGTGACCACCTCATGATGCCAACATTATAGGCTGCTTTTTTTTTTTTCTGGCAAAGATTTCCCACAAACTCAGGCTCACATTTTTAACAGAATCGGAAAGAGGGTTGGGGATTTAGCTCAGCGTGCTAAGCGCCTGCCTGGCAAGTATGAGATTGTAAGTTCGATCCTCGGTGCTGCCAAAAAAAACAAAACAAAACAACAGAATCAGAAAGAAACATGGAAGCCAGTCCTGTTCACTACAACATGGCTTCCGCAGGCTGTGAGGGGAAAAAACCGGTTCGTGGTAGCAGTGAACTTTGTCACTGTATATTCATCACTAAGAACAAAAACAGAAGTAGACAGAATGGTATAGACATTCTGAATTCAATATAGAACACCCACATGAAACACTTGGCTTCTTCTCTCAGATCCCTCCCACATACGGTGGGCTTCTTCCAGCTTCGGTCAGTTCATCAGGCCAGAAAGAACCCTGAAGCAACTTCCCTGACTCTGGCCCCAGGGGTGCTGGCTGGGTAGGGAGATCTGTGTGACCTGCATCTGGTCACACAGACACACAAACCAAACCAGATGCTTTGCAGGGCAGTCTTACTTTCCAAATAAAGACACTTTTAAACTTATTTTCTCCTTTTAAGATCTGTTTTCTAAATTTGGCTTCCAAGTTCTGTGTGGTTAATTTCTTTTCCTCCAAGGATTGTCAAGCAAGGGACTAAAGCGAAAACAGATATTGAGCATCAGAGTTTTAGCACCAGGAAAACCTTCAGTATCAATGTTATCGACGCCCTCCTTCTACAGAGGACAATGTGGAGACCGTGGAAATGCATTGACGGGCTCAAAGTCGTCACACAGCTGAGGTAGAGGCAGGAGCAGCCCTAAAACCCACACTCCTTGCCTGAGCTATTTTGTCTCATTTTCAAAATCCTGGCTCCACCCACTACTGGCCTATGAGTTTAGGCAAATCACTTTGCCTTTCTAAGTAAAACTAGGAGAATTAAATGAGACAGTTTATTTGGAATGCTTCACACAAGCACCTGGTACAGAGTAACCAAAAAGCAAGGGCAATGGAGTCAAAGCATCTATGTCCAGATTCCAGCTGCGCCACTTGGTTACCTGACATTTGGCCTAGTTGCTTAACTTCTCTCACTGAGTTTCCTCAACTGTAAAATGGTGATAGTTCTCACCTCATTAAATTTGTTGTAAAACTTAAATAAAATTGTGTGTGCATATATATATATATATATATATATATATATATCACCTGCTGAGAATAATGCTCAGCATGTTAGCCATTTATTAGTCTGATTATAACAATCATCTTTCTTATTTTAAAAAAGCCCACTTTACCTAAAATTTAACAGCTTTTAAAATGCCCATTTTCATATGTTTAGGATGCATGCTAAAACTCTCAAGATACTCTGATTTATTTTTGAAAAAGTTTCATTTTTAGTACTCCCAGTTCCCAATCAAAAGAGGTCCTCCATAGCTGGGCATAGTAGCATACACCTCTAATCTTAACGTTCTTGGAGGCTGAGGCAAGAGGATTGCAAGTTTGTGTTCAGCCTGGGTATTTTAGGGAGAATCTGTTTCAGAATAAAGGGGAGAGGGCTGAAGGTGTCACTCAGTGCAAAGGCCTTGAGTTCAATCCCCAGTTATGGGGGGTGAGGGAGTGGGACATAAGAGGCCATGATTCAATAATTTATAGTCTAATGCTGTGTTCAGAGTCTAGGGGCTCCCCTCCTCTTTGCTGAAAAGGGCAGCAGGCCCTCTGTCTGAGCTACTCCATCTGGGATAATAATATTTGTTTCTTCGTATGGTGCTTTGAGACCTTTGGATGAAAAGTGCTATGTGAGCAAAAATTATTATCTCTTTTCCAGATATCACTGTTAGATTTAAATTCAGAAACTCCCTAAAATAGACCACAGCAGAAGTACAGTCTGGCTCAGATGTATCCATCCCGTATTATGACCATTGGGTCATACATTCATGCTTGACGCCATCAATAGTTTTCTTTTGCAAGTTATCGCCTGTCTTATTTGGGTGGGGGAAAGAAACGAGATGGTGTTTTTGCTGTTTAACATTCAATGATTCCGCCCCCCTCACTCTGTTTTCCTGATTTGTGTATTAGGAGTCCTCTCCTGAGGTCGACAGGAACTCTAAGGTTGATTCAACTCTGGGGGCGTGAAGCAGGATAAGAGGATAATATTCTCTTATTCCCAAATCCTCAGGCTAGTGAATCTCTGAGTACCCAATTCAACTATGTTTCTACCTCATACCTTTTTTTTTTTTTTTTGCAGCACCAGGGATTGAACTCATGACCTCGCACTTGCCAGGCAGGCACTTAGGCCACTAAGCTAGATCCCCAGCCCTGGTGTTTTTGAGACAGGGTCTCACTATGCCATTCAGGCTGGCCTTGAGCTCACTTTGTAGCCCAGGCTGGTCTCGAACTCACAACAATCCTTCTGTCTCAGCCTCCCGAGTGCTGGGATTACAGGCGTGAGCCACCATGCCCACCTCTACCTCATACTTTTAAGTTGTGTATGTTCTTTTTCATTTGCTTCCTAGGTACTTCCAATATTATCTAGTTGGTAATTTTAAGACTTTACCTTTCTTAAATTTTCATTATAATTTATAAATTTATTTATTAATTCTACCAAAAAGCATGTATTGCTTATCTACCCTGGATAGCAATGAACTAGAACCTAAAGAATTAATAGCTATGGTTCCTGCTACAGCAAAAACCTAGACAAAATTAGTCAGGTAAGCTTTTATCTGTTGAACCAACATCTGTCCTAGATTTCACCCAATACACATGAACTCCTCGACCTTTCTCATATCTTTTCCCTCTCAGAGACCCTGTCCCACTGCCTTCTCAGCTCTCCCAAGTCTAAGGGCAGATCCAGTGTGTTCTGCCATGTTCTGTCCTTCTCAGTATTTGCTGTTAGAATAAACTCAGTCACACTAAGGGGTTAATATCTGCCAGGGCCTAATGCATGACTCTTTAAACTATGCTTAAGTTTGTAAGGCATTTCATATTATTCATTCCAAAATAAACCTATGCATGCTAAAATGAATCTATTCTTTCCAAAAATATTTTTATTCATTCTTTTTAAAGTTTTATTATTATGTTTTGCCTTTTTAGACATAGAGTCTATTGTAGTCAGGGTTTGCAAGGGAATAGATTTAATATGGGACACAGAATTTGTCAGATTATTTTATAATATTCACCCAAAAAATTAAATGAAGAAGAGTACAAGAGATCTATCCATGCACTAGAGAAGAATCCAACTAAGAGCCTGAATCCCCCAGCAGTGTTCTGCACAGGTCCAGCTGAAGACCCAGAGCCCATAGCAGTGGCCTCTATGAGTCCAGCAGGAGGCCTAGAGCTCACAACAATGTCTCATGCAAATCTGTATCAAGGATCTGCACTGGGAAGGCCCAAAGGTCAGCGGTGGAAGCTAGTCTGTATCACAGGATGAAGGATCTGTGCCAGCAGACTGAGGGATCTGCACTGGAGCCAGGAAGTGATGCTCAAGGTAAGGACCAGAGCTCCCCCAAAAGAACCACAACCATCCTCAGCAACAGCAAGGACCTGAGCTCCTCCGATGATAAGATGAGCTGAGTTCAGGAAAACCAGCCTGACAAGCCAGGAGTGGTGGCTCACGCCTGTAATCCCAGCACTCGGGAGGCTGAGACAGGCGGATCGTTGTGAGTTCGAGACCAGCCTGGGCTACAAAGTGAGCTCAAGGCCGGCCTGAATGG
>RJWT010012695.1:0-22266 GCA_004365215.1 Cuniculus paca
AGGGAGGCGGTGGAGGCTGGCAGGGCACAGACTGCACAGGGCTTTGTGGGTCTGGGTAAGGAGTTGGTCTCTATCTCGAAAGCAGTGGGAAGCCATCGGCAGGATTTTAAACAGGGAGGTGACAGGATCTGATTAACTTTCTAAAACGCTCACTGTCCTTGATGTTTTATCCCTCCTCCTGAGACCTCATACATGGTAGAGGGCTCTGAAATCAGACTGCCAGGACCAGCGTTCTGTCACTCACTGTAGCCTGGGATAAGGAAGTCAAACTCTCACTGCCTCAGTTTCCACATCTGTAAAATGGGGAGGAGGCTGATAATAATACATCTTCTGCAGGGCTGTTATGATGGCTGGTTGAGTTCCTACGGGAATGCATAGACAGATTGGCTATGTAGTGACCGTTTAGGGCTCACTGTCAGTTCCTGAGCAGGCCTCTCTGTCTTAGAAGCCCTGGCTTTCCTCTCTCTGGATGTACATACAAATACGAGCAGACAAGATTTGCTTTTTTATGTGTTTCTCTTTCCACTAGACTTCTTTCTGGCACTCCAGCCTCGCTAGAGCTCTTACCCTCTCTTCTGTGGGGGTCCAAATGACCTAAAGAAAGGAGCTTGGAGACAGGCAAGACAAGGAGGAAACTCCATGCAGACCTTGATTCCAAATTCTCTCCAACTGCTGGATTCCTCACAGTTTCTCCAAATGCTTTTTCCTGAATAAAGCAATCTGGATAAAGAGGAACAGGAAAACAATGAAAAATGAGCTTCCCTTGGTTCCCGCCTGTGGAGCGCCCCACACTGCTAAGATGGGGCAGGAGAAACCATGGCTTTCACAACTTCATGCACATATTTGGAAAAGGCCTCGATTGAGTCCTTGGATGACATTCCAAGAACCCAGCAGTGCCTCCATCGAGGATGACCGCTGGGAAGCAAGGCTGCTCTGGGATAGGCTGAAAATTGCCCAAGAGCTTCTAGCAATGCTGGCAGCATAACATGTACACACAAGAGCTCAACAGTTTGAAAATCCATCAGGGTGCCTGGTTGGGTAAATAAAGCCCACGTTAGTAAAGCCAGAAGTTTCGGGACAGTGCCTCGTGCATGGGCCTGACTTGCCATCAGCAGGCTGGTTTGGGTGGCCATCCACTGAAGTCATCTCCTGGAGGATAATATTCATGCTGTGAGCACCAGGGCAGGGAAGAGAGGCTCCTGTCAGCTACAAGTTGGGAGAGATGCACTCATCCATTTACCTTCCTGCTCCCCACACAACCGAGGTGTGAGTTTGGTCCAGAATTTCTTAGTAACCTTGCTCTCTCTTCGATAGACTGTGGGCACCTGCAGGGGTCCCAAGGGATTCCGGTCAACTTCATCCTTTCTGAATAAGAGCTTAGGAGTGGTATGGTCCTGTGTGCTGTTACAACTCCTGGCATCTCCTCCCTGGAAATGGAGGCGCTGTGTATAAGCCTTCTTGCAGGTTCTCTTTCACCAGTGGACTTTTCTGAAAGTCCCCAGAAGGCTTCCGCTGTGTCTTATTGGACAGAACCGTGTCAGGGAGGCAGCCCCTCTGCTCAATCACCCCTCTGCCCACACTGGATTGTTGTGATTGTTTCAAATGGTCGTGATTCATCTCCTGGCACCTTGGGAGTTAGCGGCAAGGAGAAAGTGTGGTAGCAACCGTATTGTCCAGTAGACCCTTTATTCACAAGCAATGATTAACCGTTGTAGGACTTCAAGTAAGGCAGTGACATGTCTAAATTTGTGTGTCTAAGACATTCTGGCAAAAAAGCAGAAAATGGGTTAAGAGGATGCATGAATGGAGGTAGAGAGCTTTCATTACTCTGAGTGGGTCGGATTGGATTTCATTTGTACAGCAGAAATACTTCTCTCAGACCCCAGGTTTTGACAAGTTGCAGGATAATATTTTAAAATACTTCCTGGTACATTTTTCCTTCTTAGTAATTTGCTTATTTCTTCCTTACAGGTCTTAATGCTGGACTGTGCTATGCTGTGCCCCAGGGAAGGGAGAGAAGACCTGCTAAGATAGAGCACACGTGCCAAGTTTCGCACCCGATTTCTTCACTCTCCAGAAAGATAATAGCCTGAAATAGGGGTTGGCCAACACCTCCAGTGTGCCAAACATGGTGGTTGTTCTCATAAAGTTTCATCGGGACCAGCCACATTTATTTGCTTAAGTGTCATTTGTGCTGATTTGTATGATATCAGCACAGTTGAGAGGCTGTGGTAGGGACTTTATGGCTTGCAAAGGCTGGAAATCCAAAGGCTGGAACAGCTGCCCTGGAATAGGAAGGGAACCAACACAGGGGAAGATTCTGCCATACAGAGTTGGGGAAAATCCCTCCAGGATCAAAGCAGGCCAGACAGGGTGGCACTGTGTGGAACCTGAGAGCAGCTTCTGCAGGTCCCCCACACTCCAGTCTCTGCTTGGACTACTTTGACACTCTCAGAAGGCCTGCCCTCGTCCCTGTCACTCCACCAAGTTAACCCCCACCTTTACCTTACCAGGGTCTCCAGGCTTCCCTTTCCAGATACTCACTGTATATGTAACTCTTCACCCAATATCTGCTTAGCTTACTAGAGAGCTAACTGCAGGAGGCAAGGACTACAACTCATCTATGATTTTGTATAATTCAGAGACAACACTCAGCAAGTGTGCAATGGAGGAACAAATGAGTAAGAGAAAGGCCATACCTCAATTTACCGGTCTTCTGGATTTCATTGTCTAATAACTCTTGCACTGGGCTTATAAAGGCAGGCTTTCTATTTAAGAGAGGAAATGAGAAAGCCATTAACCTTTGCGGCCCTGTTTGCAGGCAGCATTCAGAAACTGCAGAAGGCCCTGGGTGCTTGACATTGAAGCGTGTACTCTGCCACTCATCCATTACCCACCTTTCCAGCAGATCTTGCTGTTATCTGCATGGGGTAAAGACTTTTTCACACCAGTTTCTAAGTTGGAGAAGTGGTTACTTGGTCACTGTTGAACTGGACCATCTGGCTGGAGAGATGACAGCTGCAAACATGGACAGGACCCTTGTGCTGCAGAAGGAGGATGTGGTTGACGTGTCCTTGGACAAAGACGTATGGGGGTGAGGGTGGGGCCAAGGGACTGAAATCGTTTTATACTTTTATGCATGTACATTATACATCAGGAACATGTTAAAAAATAAAAAAGGAAAGCAAAAAAGTCTTGGCATACATTTCTACCCCAGTCAAATTGTTGTTACGATAAAAGGCAACATTTATCTCCTGTTAAATAAGAGCCAGGTGTTCTGCTAAGCAGCCGACATGCATTTTCTTGTTTAATCCTGACAATGATGCCACCCACTGAAAAACGATTTCCTGAGCACCTACGCGCACAAGGTGTCTTGCAGATGGTGAGATGCAGACAGTAACCAAGACAGGGTGAGTCCCTGTGTTGTAGAGCTTGCTTCCAGGGAAGAGTTACTTTGATTAGTTTCAATTTATCATGAGGACTTCCCAGTGTGCTCTGGTTTCCTGGTGTCGGACAGAATTCCTCACGGCTGTACTGGTCTCATGTGGCCCTGCAGTGGCCCTAGCACTGATCTTATGTTGCCTTGAGGGGTGGGTGTATTCCTCCCCCAGGCTTGGCAAACACTGCGATGGAACCCTGGGGACTGTACTTCTCCCTGAACTTCTCACAAAGGAGTATTCTTTCTATATAATTTTATTTATTCTTTAAATATGAGATCTATTGATTTATCTATCTACATGGCACAAAATTCATGAAATTTAAAAGAAAGTGAGAAGAAAAGGATACCCCTCTCTCCCTGTCCTTCAGTCCTCCATTTTCCTTCCTGGGGTCCTTTGGATCTGTAGGTGGAAAACATCCCAGAAGGAGGGTCTAGGGGATCTCAGGTGCCTCTGGTTACCAGAAAAAGGAAGGTGAAGAGCTCCTGAGACTCTGGGCCTTGCTGCTGTGTGGGAGGGATCCCGAGACAGTCACCAAGTTCAGGCTGAGGGTGCGTCTACTTGAGCCACATTCTGCTTTCGGAAGCTCTTCAAAGGTAGGCCAGCAACTGAGAAGAACAGTGTACGCCAGGCACAAGTACACTGGTATTCCAGGTCCTGCTCTGGATATTGTAATTTGGTTTATAAAAGCCACCTTTCTGAGGAATGGGTGAGATAGTGTAATTGCAGGAGCTTGATGGAGATTGGTTTAGCATTTAGTTAGGCCGTGTGATAGGACAAAGCAATGAGTATTTTTAAAATGCCTGCTATACTCATCTCTTCCCCCAGCTCCAATAGGAATAGGAATATGTGTTAGAAATGGATATCCTTTTAGATCATACATAGCATTTTAACTCTAAAGCATAATGAAAGAGGTTGTCAAGGTCATGAAGTTGGCATACTGTTTTACCATTTATTTAAGTGGATGTTTTCCTCTGCAATGAAATGTTCTGCAGCTGAAGACCATCTGGCTCTGTTCCTATGCCCCCATTAAATTAACAGGACCCCATAAGGGTTGTGTGGGAACTGGGGTCAGAAGAAAAATTGTCCGCCTTCTCCTCGTGTCGATCCTCAAAACCCTCTCTTAATTTTCTGCCCTGGGCCATGAGCGATTGACAAAGCAGTATCAGGGCTGGCACACAGCAAGACTGGGCGACAGGTCAAACACTGACGTATTCTGACTTTCACCAGGCAAGGATCATTGTCTAAGATCCGATTGATTTAGAGACTGATTGAAGACCCGAGGCTTCCACAGGGCTGGGTGAAGCATGTCGCAGTGGGCAGAGGGCGAAATGTGACACACTGAAGATCACAAAGGTGATCGAGACAAGTCCCATTTTGGGGAGCCTATCACCTAGAGTGGGAGATAGGCATTCATCCTAGAGATATTAATTGCAAGTCTATTATGTGCCAGGCAGGGGGAAACATAAACAAGAAGTAAATGTCCTGCTTGTAGCCTGTAGCTGCATGGGAGACAAACCTAGGAACAGAGGACTGTGATATTGTGGGAGAAGTGAACGAAAGATCAGAAATAGCTTCGTGGAAGAGGTGATGGAGATCTTGAAAGATCAATAGGAATTTTTCAGGAACCCAAGATGGGAAGGTCTTTGGGGTGAGGGTAGTTGGGAGGGAAAAAAATAGAGTGATAATAACCAGAGATGTGTAGGGAATAGCATAATGATGGTAATGCCAACAAACTTGCATGCGGCACAGTCAGGCCCTGTTCTTAGATTATAGGTGTATAGGCTCACTTAATCCTTAAAACAATCTTAAGTGCCAATGATACTGGACCACTTGCCCATGATCAGGAATGTTTGTTGGTTAAGGGCAGAGCTGGGTTCAAACTGGCAGGCTGGCTCTTGGGTTAGGTGTTACTACCACATTCTATGACTGTGGGTCATGAGCACGTGTCATGGTGGGGGAGAAGGCTGTGCTGGGTAAGATCTGACCTGTTTGTTAGTGCTGGATGGTGAGGAGATTTGTCTGGGTCTGCCTAAGCTGAGCCTTGGCCTCATAAGAGTAGAAGAATTCTGAAGAGGAGAACCTGTAAGCAGATCTGTGCTTTCAAACAACAACTACAAAAAAATCATATTCGCAGCTATGACAATGAAGTAGAAACAGAGGAACCTGCAATGTGTTTAAGGGTACTGCAGTTGCCCAGGCCAGACCTGGGGACACCTGAAGGCTGGGGGCCATTGGGTGGAGAGGAGGGGAAAAGTTTAAGAACTATTTTTGGATTAAAGCATTTGGGAACATGGGAGCAACAGAATACAGGGGCAACACAGGAGTGATTAGTAGCTGACTCTTGTAGCTTGGGCGCTGTTTGTGGCTGCCAGCTCCAAACAGCTGCTCTGGGATGCTGGACTGTCTCCTTCCACTGAGACGCTGCTGTGTCCCCTGCTGGCCCCAGAGGACGGGACTGCATGAAGAAGGTTGCATTCCCCTGACACGGCTGAGTTAGGGTTGACAGCTCTTCATTGCCTCCAGTGCTGCTGACACTAGGCTGTAGCTAACAAAAGCACAGTGGCTTGAATGTCACAGAGAAATCTTAGTACCAGAGCAGCCATGCCTTTTACCTGGGGTCTGGAGCTCCTTCGTATTGCAGAGCTGCCAAACCAACTTCCTCTTTCCTCAAGTCTTAGCGTCCAAATTTCCAGTTGTGCCCACTTGGGAAAGCAAAAATTAGTTTGCATGATTATAATCTCTGCTCCCAGGAAGGCAACCTTTTCACATTTTCCAGCAAAGCTGTTCTTGCTTCATGTCCACCTTTCCCTCTAGATTCATATCTCAGCTGCACCTTTGCATACTCAAGAGGCTCATTAAAGCATTTTCCCAAACAAAAGAACAGTCTTCTCCCAAAGATGAATTTTGCTGCCACCCCTAGAATGCAGAAACAGCTGCAGGCATCTTTGAAAACTGCAACGTTTTCATTCTCCCTGTAATATTAAATATTGCAAAAAAGACCAAGAATGGAGACCATTAGATTTAGCTGGTGTCTCATTAAACAAATATTTATTGAGGAAGAATGAGAGGATCAACTCTTTCAGAAGTTACAAGAAAATCTAAGAGTATTTAAAATAAGTTCTCATTGTATTAGAGAAATCAATCAGCTCTTATCTACACTGCAGCTCATCTTGGTGACCCAGAAAATTTCAGTCTCTTCCACTGGATTAACATGGTCCTGGATAGTAAGTCTGCTCCCTTTCCCAACTGGAACACCTGATAAAAGCAAGCATAAATCTTTCCTAGAATATATCATCCAAGGCCTCAAGTTATGCCTCGAAAGAGTTTTTCTGTTATAACATCTGACATCAAATTAAAGTAGATTAGGTGCTATAGTTTGGATCTTGTGTGTCCCCAAAGGCTGGTGTATTAAAGTCTTGGGCACCAACCTGTGGTGCTATCTGGGAGGCCATGGAGCCTTGAGGGGGTGGAGCCTCATGGGAGGGGATTAGGTCACTGTCAGTCTGACCTTGAAGGGGACATAGTGACCCTGGCTCCTCCTCCAACCAAGTGCTCCCTGCCATGATCTTCTGCTCACCCCAGGTCCCAAAGCAATGAAACTAACCACCCATAAACTGAAAGCTCTGAGATTGTCATCCAAAATAAACTTTTCCTTCTCATAAGATGTTTATCTCAGGTAGTTTGTCATAGTAACAGAAAGATGACTAGCACACTGGGCATATGAATAAATAGGTTAATATGTTAATATCCATCAGAAAGAACAGATAATAGAAACAGAGATTCTCAGATATTGGAATGATCAAACACAGATTTAAAATAGTTACTGGGAAGCTATCTTATGTCAGACACTTGTGTTATTCAGGATAAAATAGTAAGCAAACAAAGCATGATTCTTGCCCGTACTGTTTTACAGTCTTCTAGTGGAGACAGAATTAATCAAATGCATCAGCTTGTGGCAGGTCCATTGTGACACTAGCCCGGTTCTTACCCTTTTCTGTATCTGCACCCTCTGTATCTGTAATGTGACTTTGCAGCTATTCTGAGAACTGGGGAAGTCAGATGCCCACTCCTTCAAAGCGGATCAGCCTTGCACTTGCTTTGGCCAACAGAATGTGGCAAAAGTGATGGTGACTGATGCTGACCCAGGTCTCCAGAGGCTGCCTGGTCCTGAGAGCAATTCTGGGCTTGTTCTGCTGGAGAAAGGGAGATTGTCCTGGTCAAGGCTCCAGGCTTGAAACAAAGAGTCCAGCCAATATCCATGAATCTACCTATCCCGTCTGCAGCTGACTTGCATACACATGAGTCCCACCAAGCCCTGCTCATGTCAGCAGGACTACCCAATGGTCCCAGAGGCTCTCAGAACAGATATTTATTGTGTCGTGTCATTTAGGTTTGGCAGTAATTGTTACGTAGCATTGGTGTGCAAAGATGACTGATAAATACATAGACAAGTAACTGACCAGATCAGCGAATGAGAAGATAGAGCGGGCTCTGAGTGTTTACCAGGAGAATTTGATGGGTCTGGGGATTAAGGGAAGGCTTCTGTGGGAATTGATGTTTGTGATGAGAAAGAAAATGCAGGACTCCAGATAAAGAAAACAGCCTGCCCAAAGACCTTGAGCAGGGAAGTGGAGTGAACTTCATTCATTCATTGTGGGGATAGAACCCAGGACCTTACACAAACTAGGGAAGTGCTCTACCCCTGAGCTACACTCTTAGCAGTGTGGCTTGAGAGGCAGAAGGAAGTCAGTGGAGTCAGGAGGAGATAACACAAGGAGAGTATGAGATGGGGTTAAGAAGACAGAAAGAGAACAGGCCATGGAAGACTATGATTTTAGTTCTTGTTTTATCAAACATATGAAATATTTTTTCTTTTTCCAGTGCTGGAGATTTAACCCATTGAAAATTAAAGGGGGAAAGATTTATTTATGTCATAGTTTACAGAGGTTGCGGTCCCTAGTTGGCTGGCTCCAAGGCAGGGTGGCACATGGCAAGGAGGCAACCATTCATGGCAGTGGAAGGCAGCAGAAGCACCTGGGGAAGGGAGACAAACTCTTTCTATTCATTACATTGCATTCAGGCCACCAGCCCTAGTGAAGGTTTAGTGCTCACACCCCTCATCCCAGCCAGAACTATGCCAAACCAACCAGTGGACTGATTTAGTTCTCACACACACTTGATCCCAGCATCACCAGCTCCAGATCTAAGAAAGCCCTATGACCGTATGAGGCTTTGAGGGGACATCTAAATACAAACCATAACACAAGGCCAGTGATGTTTATGTTAAATTATGTAGCAGTATCCATGTTTTAGGTTTCGGTTGATTCTAGGAATTAAAGATCAACAGACTGTTCACCTTATTGGGTTTGTTTATATTAGTATGGTAAGGATCTTGTTCCTGCATAGCTGAATGATATTTTCCTTTTTTCACCTGGATTTAAATGTTTTCTTTTATTCCATCTGGAAGCCATTAGCGAGATCAGATATTTTATTGAGGAAAATGTTTTCTTGGAGAATTCCTTTCTAGGACCTCTGCCTCCCTACTTTGATCTAGAGTGGATGTTCTGAGGTCACCCTGAAATTTCTTTTCATTGTATTCAGGGGTTACAGCCCTATTTCCAGAAATTGATGTTTCTTCTTTCTTGGTTTCCTTTTTGTCTTCCTGAATCGCATCTTCATGAAGCTTCCTTAGAAAGGATGTGTGGGAACCAGAGGAACCAAGAATCAGGACAATAGCAACAAGAGCGAAGCTGGGTGCAGTACAACCTCAGATTTCAAGTTATATTATAAAGCTACAGAGCTTGAAAGAAAAAAAACATGGTGCAGGCACAAAAAACACATGCGGATCAACTGGGCAGAATAGAGAATGCAGAAATCCCAGATACATTCAGCAGTCTGATCTTTGGTAAATGGACCAAAAATATGTGCTGGAGGAGAAATAGCCTGTTTATTTAATTTATTTTTTTTAACATTTACTAATTTTAAAAAATAAATAAAAATAAAAAAGAAAAGAAAATATCCTGTACTCTCTATGTTATTGTAACACCCCTCAGCAATGTACCTCTTTATAACTTTTCAACCACATGGACCCCTTGTTGGAAGGGCTCATTGAGCTTCTTGGATGGGTAGATCTATGGTTCTATTGAACTGGACATAGAAATCAAACTGAGAGACAGGTATGATTAGGCCCTCAAAATGTGAATTTCTCTCTTTTCCTTTACTGAAGTCAGTACAGATTCAAATTTTCCCACGCTTTTCTTTGTAAGAGTAGTTGAAAATTTATGGTGCATGATTTAAAAACGGCCCATCACATGTTTTAGCATATCCTGGGAATTAAGAATGACTTTTCTTGCAATAAATTTGGTAAGACAGAAGGTGCTTTTGAACCATAAACAGGTGAAATGTTATCTCTTCATTTAATCTATTCTGTTCATCAGTAGATTCGAATTATAAAATAACGTATACTCAGTCATTATAACTATTATTGTTATTCTATTTTGAATTTTAAAAAATTATTTTGTGTAAATTTATTTTCCCTCATTATGTATCTTAAATATTATCCTCAATTTGTCTTATTTGATTATAGACTCTAACCTATTTACTATTACTGTAAAGAAAAACAATTTCCAACTCTTAGACTAAAGGATACTCAAGGGAACTGGAGTTTGCAAAATAATAAAGTACAAAATTTTGAAATTGCAAAAAATAATTTATTAATTGTATTGGTATATTTTAGATATACATAATGATAACATTCATCATATGGAATTTGTACCTGTACATGATTCTTCTTTTCTTCCCATTTCCCTCCGCTGCCTTCAGCCCCTCTTCCTCTCCTTATTTGCAAAAGCTGTGTTTCCATTTTTTCCTTCTATTCTCTCTTTCTCCCTTTTCCCTTCCTTCCTTTCCCTTCTACCCTCGCTAGTTCCCCTTCTCATTTGAACATTTTCTTCCTATTTAACAATACCTATTACACATCTTGGTCCTTGCAGTTTCTTATATCAGGGAAACCATACAATATTTGAACATGTGTGTCCAATTTATTTCACTTATGAATATGGTTATGAGGTGCATCCATTTACCTAGAAATGTCTCAAGTTTATCCTTCTTTATGGCAGAGTAGCACTTCATAATATAAAAAAACTACAACTTCTTTATCCATTCATCTATTGTTGGACATTTGGGCTGTTTCTAAGATTTAGCTATTACAAACTATGCTGCCATAAACATGAGTATACATGTATCGCTGTGGTATGATGCTTTTAATTCTTTCTGGAAGATACCAAAAAGAGGAATATCTGGGTCAAAGGAACCTCTAGTTTTAGTTTCTTGAGGAATTTCCACACTGACTTCCACAGTGGTTGTACCAGTCTACACTCACACCAACAGTGAAGAGGAGTTCATTTTTACTCACAGTCCTGCCAGCATTTGTTATAGGTTGATTTTTTGATAACTGCCATTCTTTCTGGGGTGAGGTGGAATCTCAGTGTTGTTTTAATTTGCATCTCTCAAATGACCAGTGATGTTGAACATTTTTTCATATATTTATTTGCAATTTCTACTTCATCATCTGAGAAGTGTCTATTCATTTTAGATGTTCATTTTTGGATTGATTTTTTAATTTGGGAGGTCTTTTTTTTTTGAGTTCTTTATATGTTCTCAATATTAGTTAAAGAACTAATTTGAGGAACAGATGGCAAAAAATTTTTCCCACTCTGTGAGATGTCTCTTCACTCTGCTGATGGTTTCTTTTGCTGTGCAAAAGCTGTTTGATAGGATGAGATTCCATTGCTAATCCTTGGTGATATTTCCTGTGCTTATTGGGGTTTTGTTCTTGAAGTCTTTGCCTACACCTATATTTTTAAGAGTTCTACCTATTCTATCTTCCTGTAGATTGAATGTTTCCATTTTAATATTTAGGTATTTGATCCATTTCAAATTTAGTTTAGTGTACAGTGAGAGATATAGGTCTAGTTTTGGCCTTTGACATGCAGAAAGCCTGTTTTTTTTTGTTTTTTGTTTTTTGTTTTGCAGCACCGGGGATAGAACTTGCGACCTCGTGCTTGCAAGGCAGGCGCTTAGGCCACCGAGCTAAATTCCCAGCCCTTGTCTTTTTGAGACACGGTCTCACTATGCTGTTCAGGCTGGCCTTGAGCTCACTTTGTAGCCCAGGCTGGTCTCAAACTCGCAATGATCTTCCTGTCTCAGCCTCCTGAGTGCTGGGATTACAGGCGTGTGCCACTAGGCCTGGCTAGAAAGCCTGTTTTTCAGGCACCATTTATTAAAGAGGCTATCTTTTTTCCAGTGAAGGTGTTTGACCCCTTTGTCAAAGATAAGGTGGCTGAGTGTGTTTGAAGTTGTGTCTCATCTTCCAATCTGTTCCACTGATCCTCAGGTCTGTTTTTATTGCCAGTACCATGCTGTTTTTATCATGTAGATTTGTAATATAATTTCAAATCAGGGCTTGTGATGCCACTTGCCTTGCCTTTGTTGCCCAGAATTGCTTTTGCTATCCTAGGTTGCTTCTGTTTCCAAATGAAAAAAGATTGTTTTTTTCTAATTCTTTCAGGTATGCTAATGATATTTTGATTGGGATTACGTTAAATCTGTACAACAGTTTTGAGAGTAGGGCCATTTTTACTGTATTGGTTCTTCCTACTCAAGAACAAGGGATATCTTTCCATTTTCTGATATCTTCTTCAATCTCATTTTTCAGAGTATTGTAGTTTTCAATGTAAAATGTAGTTTACTTCCATCATTAGATCACTTACTAAAAATTTCATTTTTGGGATGCTATTGTGAAAGGTGTTATTTCCCTGATTTCTCTCTCAGTGCATTTGTTATTTGTGTACAGGACTGCTATTGATTTTTGAGTGTTGACTTTGAATCTGGTTATGTTGGAACTTTGTTATTTAATCTAGAAGTCCTTTGGTGGAGCTTTGGGTCTTCTATGTAGAGTATCATGTCATATGAAATAATAATAATTTAACTTCTTCCTACCCTATCTTTATTTTTTAAAATTTTTTCTTGTCTAATTACACTGGCTGATATTTCCAGAACTATATTGAATAACACTGGTAACAGTGGACATCCTTGTCTTGTTCCCAATTTTAGAGTGAAAGTTTTCAATTTTGGTATGATGTTGGTGGTTGGTTTGTCATAGATAGCTTTTATCAGATGGAGATAAAGGCTATCTATTCCAATTTTCTGTAGGGTTTTTGTCATGAATAAGTGGAAGACTTTGTCAAACGCTTTTTCTGCATTGATTGAGATGATCATGAGATTTTTGTCCTTAGCTCTGTTAATATGTGTATTACATTTATTGATTCATGTATGTTGAACTATCCCTGCATCCCTGGGATGAACCCCACATGGTTATGGTATATAATCTTCTTGATAATATGCTGTATTCTGTTTGTCAGTATCTTACTGAGAATTTTCGCATCTATGTTCATTAGGGAAATTGGCCTGTAATTCTCTTTCTTAGTTGGGTCCTTCTCTGGTTTTGGTATCGGGGTAATCCTTACTTCCAGGAATGAATTTGTGAGTATTGCTTCCCTTTCAATTTCATTAAAGAGTTTGAGAAGTAGTGATGTTAGGTCTTCTTCAAATTTCTTGTAGAATTCAGTAGTGAATCCATTAGGATCTGGGCTTTTCTTTGTTGGTAGGTTTTTAATTACATCTTTGATTTCATTGATTGATATTGGTTTATTTAGGATTTTTATATTTTCTTGATGCTTTGGTAATTCATGTGTATCTAGGAATCTGTTCATTTCTTCTGTGTTTTCCATCACATTAAAATACAAGTTTTCAAAGTAGGTATAGATGATCTTCTGGATATCTGCAGAGTCTGTTGTAATTTCACCCTTTTCATTCTTACTTGCATGGATTTGAGTCTTTTCTTTCCTTTTTCTGATAAGGCTGGATAAGTGTTTGTTGATTTTATTTATTCTTTCAAAGAACCAATTCTTTGATTCGTTGATTCTTTGTATTGTTTTTTTCAGTCTCCAATGCATTAATTTCTGCTCTGATCTTTATAATTTCCTCCCTGGTACAAGTTTTTGGCTTAGCCTGCTCTTTTTTTCTAGAAGTTTGAAGTTCATCATTAGGTTGTTTATATGCACTTGCTCTGTGTTCCTGATATGGGTATTTACTGCCATAAATTACTCTCTTAGGATTGCTTTCAATGTGTTGCATAAATTCTGGTATGTTGTATTGTTGTTATCATTCAACTGTAAAAATTGTCTAATTTCTTCTTTAATTTCATCTGTGACCCATTGGTTGTTCAGGGGGTTGCTATTTAATTTCCATGCATTTATGAAGTTTTTGTGGTTTCTTTTGGCATTGACTTGCAATTTCATTGCGCTATGGTTTGAGAATATGCATGGAATAATTTCGATTCCTTTGCATTTACTTAAGCATGTTCTATGAGCCAGTATGTGGTTTATTTTGGAGAACATCCTGTGTGAAGCTGAAAAGAATGTGTATTCTGATGCTGTGAGGTAGAACATTCTGCAGACATCTACTATGTTCATTTGTTTAAAAGTTTGGTTCAGTTCTAATACTTTATTGTTGATTTTTTTTTTGTCTAGTTGATCTGTCTTTTTGTGACAGTGGGTTATTGAGATTCCCCAGTACAATTGTATTAGGGCTTATTTGATTTTTCATGTCCATTAGTATTTGTTTTACATGGTTGGGTGCACTAGCATTTGTAGCATACATATTTACGGTTGTTCTTCTTCCTCTTAAATTGTTTCCTTTACAAGGATGTAATGACCTTCTTTATCTCTCTTTATCAGTCTTGGCTTGCATAACCAAAATAAATCTACACCCAGACATATAATAATCAAGATCCCAGAAATTCAATACAAGAACAGAATACTAAAAGCTGTTAGAGAAAAGAAACAGATCACCTATAAAGGAAAACCCATCAGAATCACAACAGACTTCTCAACATAAACTATTAAGTCAAGAAGAGGCTAGAGTGAAGTATTGCAAGTCCTGAAAGAAAGCAACTTCCAACCCAGATTGATGTACCCTACAAAACTTTCTTTCAAAATTAGTGGAGAAAAAAGATACTTCCACCACAAAGAACAACTGAAGGAATTCATGACCACCAAACCAACCCTACAAAGAATACTAAAGGACATTCTAGAGAGAGATAAAAATTACCACGGTCCCAGGGGCAGCAGCAGAGGGGGATCATCAAGTGGGGCAACAATTGAATGGAGAGGAAAAGTAGGGAGCTAATGACAGGGAAATAGCGTGGCAGAGATGAGCCAGTGCATGTTGGCCATAAGCATTAAGGTAGATGGCCTCAATGCACCAATAGAAAGAAACACAGGCAGAGTGGATCAGGAGACAGGATCTATCAATATGCTCTATACAAGAAGCACATTTAACTAGACAGAAAATTCATAGACTGAGAGTCAAAAGAGAGAGAACAATACTCTATGTGACAGGGAGCCAGAAAAAAAAAGTAGAAGTAGCCTGCCCATAAACTGCAGAATGGATAAGAAAGACATGGCATTTAATACAATGGAAACCTACTCAGCTATAAAGGAAGATAACCTCAAGGCTCTTCTGGTGGATGGAGGCAACTTGAGATCATGCTCATGGATGAAATGGGTCAGAGTCACATGGGTGAATTTTGTGTTGTCTCCCTAGTACAACAAACTAAAGGAGTTAGTGGAATCCAAAATGCACAATACTTATTGTGAAAGTGAAAGGGAGGAATTGTCTAAAAAGGGAAGGCAGTGGCCATTGTTAATCTATTATCGCTATTTGAAACCCATATTGTTTTCATTGTTCTGTTTAGTTTGGTTTTATCCCATTTTGTTTTGTTTAATTTTATATTTGATAGTGTAGACAGCTATTTCAAAGGTAACAAAATATGGTAATCACTGTGGATTTTCTATTATCTTATTTTGAAACCCTGTATTGCTTTCATTGTTTTGTTTTGATTGATTTTATTCTATTTTGTTTTGCTTGATTGTATTATGTGTGAAGGTATAGGCAACTACTTTGAAGATAACAAGAGGTGTTATAGTAGCCAATGTTGTTTTACTATTATATTGTTTTGAATTCCTATATTGATTTTATTGCATTTTTTATTGGTTTTATTCTGTTCTATTTTGTTTGATTTCTTTATGCCTGATGGTATGGGCAGTTATTTTGAAGATAACAAGAGGCATTATGGTAGCTGTAATTGATTTCCTTTTATCTTGTTTTGAAGTCATGTACCATGTTCATCGTTTTGTTTTGATTGACTCTATTCTGTTTTATTTCATTTGGTTTTATTCTTTTCAAAATAAAATTTAAAAAATCAGTCTTGGCTTGAAATTCACTTGGTCTGCAAATAGAGTAGCTACTCTTGCTTTTTCTGGATTCCTGTTACATGGAATATTGTTTTCCATCTTTTGACTTTCAAGTTTATGGATTTCTTTTTTAATTAAATAAATTAAATTTCAGGAGGTCATTTGTTCTTATTGATGAGAAGTGTTCCATGGTACGAGGAGAACATTGGTTTGTTCATTCTCCAAACAGCAGTTTGAGTCGGATTGCATTGTTTTCAGTTTCCAGCTATTCAGATAAAACTGCTATGACACTTGGTTGCAAATGCTGTATTTATCTTGGGTAAATCATGAGAAGTGGTAAGTGCATATTTTACCTTATATAATAGAACAGACTATTTTCCAAAGCGGTTGCATAATTTTCCATTCATTAACTATGCATGAGAATTTTACTTGCTGCACATCTTTGCTAACACTTGGGATTGTCAGTCTCATCATTAATTTTTACATCTCAGATTATTAGTCTGGTCTCATTTTCTTTCTGTTTGCAGTGTAACCAAAAATAATTTCTTAGTGTGGTTTCACTGTTGGCAAATTGTCAGTTTTTGTTTCGTTGGAAATATCTTTATTTTACCCTAATTTTTGAAAAAAAAATTCCATTGACTATAAAATTCTGGTGTGGCAATTTTTTTCAGGTCAATAATGACATGATTTTATTGTCTTCTGTTTTTCAGTATTATTGTTTAGAAGTCAGTTCTCATCCTATATGAGGATCTTTTATAAGCAATAACCCTTGTTTCCTCTGAATTTAAGATTTTCTTTGTCTTTTTTGTTCAGCAGTTTCATGATGGTGTGTCTATTTTTTTTTTTTTTTTTTTTTTTTGTGGCACTGGGGATTGAACTCACAACCTTGCGCTTGCCGGGCAGACGCTTAGACCGCTGAGCTAGATCCCCAGCCCTGTTTTTGAGACAGGGTCTCACTATGCCATTCAGGCTGGCCTTGAGCTCACTTTGTAGCCCAGGCTGGTCTCGAACTCACAACAATCCGCCTGTCTCAGCCTCCCGAGTGCTGGGATTACAAGCATGAGCCACCATGCCCAGCTTGGTGTGTCTATTTGTATACAATATTTATTGTTATTAATGCTTCTTGGCTTTTTTTTTTTTTTGGCCTTCTCCAATGTGTAGCTTACTAGTTCTGGAAAATTACCAGCTACTTCCTCCTAAAATACTTCTCTGGCTCTTTCTCTTTCTGGAAAAGAAAACATCAACTGCATCATAGGATATATCATTTTATACTCCATAGCTCTTGACATTACATGCCTCCCACATATCTATCTTCCTATACTGCAATCTGGATAACTTCTTCAGACTTGTTTTCAAAATCACTAATCCTCATTCCATCATGTCAAGCCCTAACAGGCCTCAGTCCACTAATTGAGATGTTAATTTTAGTCATTTTCTTTCTCAAAAGTTCTATTTAATTCTTTTTGATATATTCTAGGATTATTTTATAGCTTTTTAAAAACATATCTTTTTAAAAAATTTATTTATTTATTTATTTTTGTGGCGCCGGGGATTGAACTCATGATCTTGCGCTTGCCAAGCAGGTGCTTAGGCCACTGAGCAAAAGCCCCAGCCTTAAACATATCTTATAAACTTTCTTTTATTTGAAAAAACATTAAACATAAGTTACCTCAGAGTTTTCTAATAATTCCAGTTGCAAAATATTTGCAGATCTTGTTATCTGTGGAAACTGCTGACTTCACTTGTGGTACATTGATTATACTCTTGTTTATTTGTTGTTATGTGTGGCTTAATGTCCTCAGGTAAAGGCATCAACAAAGACTGGCAAACTTTCTGTACGAGACCATATAATAAATATTTTAGGCTTTGTAGGCTGGGATAATTGTTCCACCTGAATGATAAATGCCTAGCAGATCAGTTTAGCACAGTTCTAGGTGTGTCTGGATGATCAACCTCCAGAAGAGGGAAGACCCATTCTGGGTGTAGGTGGCACCAGCCACTAGGCTTGGTGCATGCAGCCACTTGGCTTTCCTGCATGGAAAGAAAGAGAAAGAAGAAGGAAATCTTGCTTTAGCTTCTTTAGAGAAGGGGAAATCCTCACCATCATCTTTGGATGTTCATTTCTAAGCTTCCCGTGCAGTCTCTTCATTTTTCCAATGTAGACCCTTTGGCTCCCTGAAGTGGACTTGGGAGTGAGTCGGCAGTGCGCCCCTCTGCTGGATCCTCTGGGTTTTCAGGGCAGATGACCCCTGTTGTACTCTTCCACCCCTGACTTTGCAGGTGGGTACTATACGCCTACTTGTTAATCATATGCCTTAGTTCTGTTCTGCTGGTGAACCCTAACCAATACCTAGGCATATGCAGTTTATTGTTTCTCCTCCCCTGGCTTTTTCTCCTCCTGCTCTTCCTTGTTTTTCTTCTTGTAAGAACACTTTACACATATTAAAATTATTTTTAGCTTGTGGGTCTTACAAAAGCAGGATGTGGGCTGGATTTGTCCTGAGGACCATACTTTACAGACCTCTGGCTTAGGCTATCTGTCTCCAAAGAGATTTTTGTTTCTTTTTAGACTCTAGGGGCATTCTTAGTCTGGGACTATTTTAATTTGTTTTTATTTTATTTTACTTTATTGAACCACTGAGGTGATGTGAATTAGGGCTTCCATTACATGAGCATAGTTTGTTTTGGTTCACTTTACCTTGAAGGAGCAGCCTATGATCATCCTGCCAGGCATGTGAAAGGTCACCTGTCAGTCACCCCATCTTACACATGCTTTCATCTCAGAGTTCTGGCCCTCAAAGCTGTCAAAGCAAAGTTCAAATTGCCAGGGGGTGAAAATGCCCTTGGGCAGCAATAATTTTAGTACTTCACTTCCTCCCTTAGGGTATTGTCTTTTCTTCAATTTTGTCCTCATAATTTCTTACTTTTCTTGGTAGCTCTTCTATATTTTAAAGCATTTTTTAGAAACAATTTACTCATTACCTAGTGTGAGTAATCTCGCCTGCCGCAATGAAAAGCAGAAGGCATTGTATTTTATTCTAAAAATTACATCAAATTGGCTTTTATGGGAAAAAGTGATCTTTTGAGAGACCATTGAAATTTTCTCTGTTCATTACCACTAAAGTCATTTGCTAAAGTGGTAAATGAAACACTATATTATTAGAGAAGTAGAGTACAGCAAATGAATGCTCATTTGAGAAAAATAAGTGTGAACTCACGACCTTAAGAAGAAATATGTTTTCATGCCCTATTAATAAATGTGTCCTAACAGGAGTGGAAACACTTTTAGTCATCAAAAAATCTTGAAGTGACAGCCAGGGTTTGCTCAATTTTACTTTCCACTCAAGGAACTAAGAAAAACCAGAATGATTCTAGAAATGCTCGTTTTCCAGAATCAAGAATAATTTTATACATATTTAGGCTGAAGTGACTCAAAGTCCCATTCTACAACCTGTTGACAATTTGAGCAAAAAGAGTGCAAATAATTATTATGATTGTATTTGGAATAGGAAGTGGAAATCCATGTTGATACTCAGAAGATAAAAGTAAATTGAAAATGTTCCAAAGGTAGTTGTAATACAAAAGAAGAGATGGATAGGATAGGATATTACTAATTCTCATTAAAGAGCAGAAGAATCTCAATATTTTGAGTCACAGACTCAATATTTTAAAATATTTAAATATTTTAAGGTACAGATGATGAAATAAATACATTTAATGCTTAACAAGTATAAGCAAGAAATCTTAACACAAATCCTCTCATAACCACTCTCCTAACCTCCCCAATAATCTATTGTCTATTTCACAATAGCCAGAAGAGTTTATTCTCATGACAAAGAAAAAAAATGGTAAATGTTTAAGGCGACGAATATGCTAATTACCCTGATTTACTCATCACACAATGCATACATGTAGCAAAGCAGCAAATTGTACCCTATAAGTATGAACAATTACGACGTCAATCAAGAATAAACTGAAGCTTTTAAAAAGAGAAAGAACAAATACAAACATATGCAAATAAGCCAAGAATTCTGGAAAAAATAAGAGTGGTACCAAAAATAAGGACTACTTGAAACCATGGGTCAATCAAAATAACCTGGTAGCTGAAGAGTTAGTAATTATTCTACAAGAGTGGCCATCTGCTGCAGGACCAAGGTGAATTCTAAGATGGGAAATTAGCTGAAGAGGAGAAATGACAGCACAGACGCTATGTCCCATCTAGCTTATTCTTGCTAATGACAACAACCAGGCTCACTTAAAATTTCAATATTACTGACAGTCAGTCTACAGATCTCAATGACAGTCAATTAATTAGGTAATTCTATGTTCGTGAAACTTAAAGAATGCATCAGATCTGGAAAAGATATTCTATGTTGAAAGTCTAGATTTTTTACATGAAATAAGACCAATTGATGTAATGAGTGAAATGACCATTTTAAAAGAAGCCAAGGTCAATGAGTGGGGGCTCAGGTTTGAATCTCCTTGCACTTTGCTGCAGGCTCCGTGTCTCACGAGAGCCATCAGTCGACCCCTTGGTCTCGTAGGTTGTCTGAGATTGCATTGGTTTCTCCTTTTGAGTTGAGGAAGATGACTACATCCCACTGCAGGTGTAGACCAGTTCTGTCCACAAGAACCATCAGCAGTGGGAATGCTCTATATCCGTGCTGGCCATCTGGCAGCCACCTGTCACATGCAGCTATTGAGCACTTGAAACATAGTTGGTGGGACTGGATTTTAAATCGAATCTAGTTAATTTAAATTTAGATGACCATATGTGGCTACTGGCTACCATATTGGACGAAGTAGGTACGTATTGCTATCTAGTAAAATACAAATGCAGAACAAAAGGAAAAAGAGAATAACAGTAAATAAAAGGATACGAATAGATAGTTGTCTGCTAAATGTCTGAGGTGATAGATATGTCAATTACCCTGATCTGATCACTATCTATGACATACCTGTATCATATCCCATAAATATGCATAATTACTATGTGTCAATTAAAATAAAAACATTTCAAGATGAATATAGATAACAAAGGAATAAATTTAAGTCGATGGCATTAGTATTTTTTTCCTTTTTTTTATTTTAAAGAAAATAGGACAAAACAAAACAGAATGAAAAAAGCAAAAGAAAACAGAATAGAGTCAAACATAATATAGCATTTCAAAGCACAACACTGCAAGCTATACAGGTTTTCAAAACATAACAACAGAAGATTAACAATGGTTACCCTAGTGTCTCTTGCTTTCTTCAAAATGGTTGTTCTTACATTTACAGACAATAAACTCAAACAAAACAAAGTAGTATAAAACCAGATAAAAGAGAATAGCATTACAGGTCTTCAAGTTGGATAACAAGAAATGAGCAATGGCTACTGTAGTGTCTCATTTTTCGAAAGAGCTGTTCCTATTTTCTCACTTATTGCTTTCAAATAGTAGGAAAGCGTCTTAAACCAATCAAATCCAAGAATAGATGCACCATTGGATTTCAGAACCATTTCTCCATATTTATCAGGAATTTTGTATCTTATTGAGTCTTTCAGTTTCTTACACTAGGGAGGCAATGCGGTGTTTACACATGTGTGTTTGGTTTATTTCACTTATGAGTATGGTCTCAAGTCGCATCCATTTACCTATAAAAGCCTCTATGTGATCATTTTTTATAGCTGAATAATACTCCATTGTATAAAAGTACCACATCTTCTTTAACCATTCCTCAATTATGGGCATTTGGGTTGTTTCCAAGATTTGGCTATTACAAATTGTGCTGCTATAAACATAGGTGCACATACATCACTGTGGTACGATGATTTCACTTCTTCTGGGAATATGCCCAGAAGCGGAATAGCTGGGTCAAATGGGACTTCCAGTCGTAGCTTTTTGAGAAACCTCCAGACTGACCTCCACAGTGGTTGCACCAGTCTGCACTCCCACGAACAGTGGAGAAGGGTTCCTTTTTCCCCACAGCCTCTCCAGCATTTATCGTTGGTGGTTTTCTTGATCCTGGCCATTCTTTCTGGAGTGAGATGAAATCTCAGAGTTGTTTTAATTGGCATTTCTCTAATGAGCAATGATCCTGAACATTTTTTCATGTATTTATTTGCCATTCATATTTGCTCAGCTGAGAAGTGTGTTTTCATCTCAGATGCCCATTTCTGGATTGGGTCTTTGAATTACGAGGGCCTCATATTTTTAAATTCTTTATATGTTCTAGATAGAAGACCTTTGTCTGAAGGGCAGTTGACTAAAATTTTTTCCCAATTTGTGGGTTTTCTTTTCACTCTGTTGGAGATTTCTTTTGACATGCGAAAACTTTTTAACAAGACAAGATCCCAGTTGTTGATTCTGGGAAGGGTTTCCCGTGCAGTTTGACTTTTGTTCATGAATTCTCCACCTACTCCTATGTTTTCAAGAGTTCTACCTACTTTGTTTTCCAGCAGATTTAGTGTTTCTGTTTTAATGTTTAGATCTTTGAACCATTTTGACTTTAGTTTAGTGTATGGTGAT
>RJWT010012696.1:0-22265 GCA_004365215.1 Cuniculus paca
CACCCAAACCAGTTTGAACCAATAATATTCTGTGACCTGGGAACTGGAACCAAGAGAGTCTTGCTGAATCTAATTTTGTCACATAAATGAAGTGACGTAACTGAGGAGCTGTGTGTCGGGAGGCACGGAAGGCTGGTCGGCAGGGAAGCAGGAAGAGGTGAAGGAGCCCGAGACACATGCAGATGATGTCTGTGCTAGATCTTCATGCCTGCTTGTATTTTTCACTGAAGATTTTGAAGCTCAGGTCAATTTAAGAAGGGATACAGTCAAGTGCCGAGCTGGGTCTCAAGGTAAGGACCAAACTGAGACCAGCAACAACTCGGTTCCAATCAGAGCCCAGCCAAGATGGTTTCAGAGCCCATGTCTGATTGATGGTGATACCATATGCCCTCTTGGTACATGGAATCTGGAATGAAGTATGTCTTTTTTAGATTAGCTGCATGTATTTCCATCTGGACCATCTGCACTCTTGGTTAGGATGCTTGAATCTAGCCCCTCCCAGGAGAGCTGGGACACATGCTCAGAGTCCTTCTGTCAATCTTTGCCTTGCAAATGAAATAGAGATGCTGAGACACAATACTTGACACCCACAATTGAAAGGAGAGGTTTACTTTGGCTCACCATTTGCAGAGGTGTTGGTCCATGGTTGACTGGGTCTAAGACAGGGTGACCTGGCAGAGGGGCATCACAGAGACGAAACAGCTCATGGCAGGCAGCAGGAAGCAGCGAGAGATCAAAAGAGAAGGGAGGGAGCAATACCCTTCCAACCCACACTCCCACAATCTCATCACCTCCCTGAAACCATCTATAAGCACTGGAGGCTTTGGAGGGACATCTAGAAACAAACCGTAATGGAGGCCTTACATGAACAAGTGGCAGTCTGGGATCTGGGTATTTTCTTCTGGGGCTCCCAAGTCACTACTGAAAGGCATCATGCACTAGCTGCATACCATCCAATCCAACAGATACTATTCAGAGCCCACTGAGGGCTACCAAGATGAGGGGACAGTCTCTCCTGACTTCAGCAGGGGGATAGGGCTGGAGTGGAATGGAAACACAAGCAGACTCTCTCCTCTCCTCCATGCCAGTGAAGAGTGAAGAGGGTTCACAGAAACAAACAAACAAGTGATGTCCAGGACATGACACGTAAACCTGACAAACATCCCGAGCTAAGGACGGTGGCTCGGCCTTGAGGGGTTCCAACAGGTATGGGTGGAGAGGGAGGCCTTGCAGGAGAGGGGTGCAGCAGTGGCATGCTACTGGCAGAGGGCAGGACCCTGGGCTTGGGGAGGAAGCACAGGACAGGGAAATCAGGCACCCCTAGCACCAGCTGCACAGCTGTTTCCAGATTGTCCTATTATACTACCACTTGGATAAAATTAGAAAGACATTATTGCAAAAATAAATCTAACTGATCAACAGGACTGTTTTTCATTCAGACAAAATAAAAAACATCTTGAAACTTAAATAAAAGTAACTATACTCCCATTAATGTTACTAAAAATCAATCAAAAGCTGACAGTTCATTGAGGCAATTACTTGGCCTGGATCTGTGATGCGATCAGTTTACTGTACAAGGCCCTCCCTCTGCTCCCATCTCGCACTCCCCAATCTCAACTTTTCCACCCTCCCCTGCAGGCTCCCACCTTATGGTTCCCTGTTCCCTCCCTGACTTGCCCTTCCAAGGAGCTATTCTCTTGGTGGTATCTTTTCACCAAAAGTTATGCCTTCTGTGTTCCAGGTAATGCAAGAATTTCAGGCCAATAGGAGAGACTGGGGAGGGGTCTTTGGATCCCCTCACCTAATACCCTTTATTCCACCTACAGAGCTGGCAGTGATTGAAGACAATTCTTTAGGAAAGCACAGGCCAAACCGTTTGAAGACAAAGACAGCGTGTGACTAGCATGCCCTGCTGTAACCTGCTGTGCCCTGAGCCTTGCTTTCCTTCCTCCCCTGAAGAAGTGCAGAGACAAATTTGGACTGCAACTCTAGATCGCTCAGGCTTTGAGTTGCATTTGGTCTGGCACATCATTCAGGCTGGATGAGCCAGCAAAAAGGGAGCCCAGATTGGGCTTCGGGTCACAAAAGGAGTTGATGACAGGAGGAGCTGACCTGGAAATGTGGACCCAGCAGGTTCAGCCTTTGAATCTAGTGTCCGCTTGAAGACCAAGGAAACTTTCAACTGCCCTATGGTATCCCCAGCCTTTGCAAATCACCTCGACCAGTGTCTACCAGAACTCCTATCTCCCCAAACTTGGCAGTTTACCAAGCCCTTCCCAGACAGGATGTTTCATGCTAGCCCTGGGACAAGGACTATGGCTGTGGATATTCCCATTATGCAGAAGAGTAAACTGAGGCTGAGAAGTCCAAGGTTGCCCAGTGAGTGAGAAGGAGAACTTAGTTCTAGGTCAGGTCATCTTAAAACCAATCCTCTCCTGTTACCACAGTCCAATGACTATTTGGAATTCTCTTTGATTCCATTTAGTTGATGTCATCTCTACACCTACTAAGAACAAGCACCTGACACTGGGTAATGTCATGGGAATGAAGAGATGAGGGAAATTTGTCCTCTGCCTTCAAGTTACTCACAAGCTTGAGGGAGTCTGGAATCATGATTCACAGCCGCCTGGCCTGTGGGCTCTCAAATTCGACCACGACCTCCTCCTTCCTTCAGGACCATCTGTTCCACAAACACTGTGAACACCTCTCCAGGCCAGGCCCTGTGTCGCATGCTGGGGTTTGATGGGGACAGCACAGGTACGGTCCTTGCTTTCGAGCAGCTAACTTTCTCACGGAGGGAGATGAGCAAGAGGACACGGAAATACACAAACAAGTGTGTGTTGCAATGAGGACAGATGCAAGCAGGGCTGCTGCTGGGCAGAACAAACTCAGATCATGTGATGTCAGTTTGAGCTTCACAACCCAGCCCACAACCTTCTAGATTAACACCAAGCATCGGGCCTCTATTTACCAAATCCCACAAAAACAAGTCCCTTCCTCAGGAAACACCACGTGAGAGCCCAGGCAGGAGTCAGAGGACAGGGACTATTGCAAGACCTAGGGAAAGATGTTGCTTCAGCAGCTCCACCTCCGAGGCCAGAATGCATGTGGAGCCCGAGAGAAGAGAAGGTTGCGATCACAGTGGAATGACCTGGAGATGGCGTTACCTTTATGACTGTAGGGCCTAAGCGGAGACACTTGTAAATCAAAATTAAATTAGGCTTTCAGTATCATAAGCAAGGATTTCAACTTCCAGAGCATCAGTACACGTTTGTTCACATGTGGCTTTTATATTTCCAAAGATAAAACAATCTGAAGCCAGCCCAGTCCAGCCCACAAAGTGTTCTGTCTTTGAACCTGGCGCATTTGACATCCTCTCTGCTTGTTTGGCAGTTACCAACACACTGCCCGTGAACTCAAATTGTTTTCCTGGTGTTCCTTATCCCCACCGTGCAGAACTTCTCATCCAACGATTCAACCACGCCTGACTTCTAGGGCTCACTTCTTATGCTTGCAACGTTTTAACCTTGAACCACGGAGCAGTCTTCAGTTAGTACAGTTTGTTGGGCTGGGTAACTCATTCAATGCTGGGGCGTCAGGATTCTTGGAGATTACAGGGAAGGATGGGAGGGGGTCCAGAGGAGGAGCAAGACATCCGCCCTCATGGAGATGAGTCTGTTGTGACAGATTAAGACAAGAACAGCGAAGGAAAAGAATTCAACTGCGTGCGCATGGGTCACTAGGAAAACCAGTCTGGACTGGAAAGTCCCTCGGACAGAGGGGCTGTCGCCGACAGGAAGTAGAGGAAGAAGAATGTGCAAAGAGCTGGACAGGAGGAAATAAGGGTCAGTGTGCACTGTACACAAGTTGACATTGTGCGCTGGAAGGGGAACAGAGCCGAGAAGCAGGGCGGGGAATGAGGCAAGTTCTCACGGCTCTTTCCTTAAAGCAAGAAGCCACGAGGGGTGTATGGCACACAGCAGCAGGATAAGATCTGCACACCAGAAAGGCCTCCTAGCCTCTCCTAACATTCACACTGCTCCTTAGGAGTGAAAAGGTTTTGAGTGCACTTCTCCAACTTACATAAATGTAATGGTTGTGCATTTATGTATTTATATATACTATATAGCTGATTAACATTACAAAACATGTAAGTATGGGAACTGTTAAAAAGAAGCTAAGAGAAAAAGTTGTAAAGTCTTGTCTTAACAAAATCCACGTGGGCTTTCATGATTATGCTTTTCATTTTGTGTACATTTGAAAATGTCCCCAACAAAAAGATTTGCTTTAACTCTTGAAAATTATGATGACTGCAGGCTACTGTCAGTTCATAACTCAAAGCACAATGTGGACTTGGGATGACGCTTATTATTAATAAATAGCAGTTTGCCCAGGCTTCATCCAGTAATTTTAGTAATTTTGAATGTGGAGGTCAAATTAACGTCAGGCTTGATCAGATCGCCATTGTCTTTACTCACCATGTCAAGATAAGACAAGGACCCAGGAGGTGTAACAGCTCAACGATGGGCTCATCTTCCCCTCTGCTTACCTCGTCTACAAAATGAGGCAGGGATCCTTTGAAGTTGCTTATTGATATTTTTTGAAAGTTCACTTAATTAGAACTATTGAATGCAACCCATGAAGCTGCTCAGGGAGAAGAATAACCTGTAGCACATCACACCCACAGGGAGCAAACAAAACCGTAAGGGCCTCCCAAGAGCCCCAGCATGTTTTGGAGTCCCTGGTATATATACCCTGGGGACAAGCAGCATGGGTCACTGGCTGCCAAAAAAGATTGGGCGAGAGGCCACAATCAATCATTCATTCAATATCAGGAAACTTTATTTCTTCCTGATTTTTTTTTAAACAGGGTCTCAGTATATAGTTCAGGCTGGCCTTGAACTCATTATGTAGCCCAGGCTGGCCTCAAACTCATGGCAATCCTCCTGCCTCAGCCTCCCGAGTGCTGGGATCACAGGCGTGCACCATTGCAATAAATAAAAATAAAACTTCTCCTCTCTTCCACCTGCACTCCTGTGAATCTTACTACTGGCAAAATCTCAGGTACCACACAAAAGCCTGGATGGGAAGGACTCATAAAGCACCTTCAGGAAGCTCCTGCAGTGTTCCCTGGGGCAATGGGGGGAAGCAGTGGATTTGGGAGATAATTACAAGTTCATCACAGCTCAGCCCTAGATTCAACATGGGAATGAGGAAGAACCTCGCACAAATAGTTGTGCCTTAGACAAATAAAGTATATTTAAGCAAATGTTGTTACCTTAGCACACTGACTAAAGCTGCAATCCAGTTGTGCTATCTAAATGGATTGCTCATACTAATCATGTTGATGGTGATATTTTCTCTGCTTTGGTTTTTTACCCACTATTGTAATCCAAATATTGTATATTGTAATCCAAATATTATATTCCTTTTCCAGTCCTCCTCACAATCTAGAAAGTTATATTTGGAATCCCATTGAAATGTTATTGGAATCCCAGCAAGTTAATCCAATCTATCACCTCCAATGCAACCCACAGCAAGAGTAGACACTAAGACATATTCAAAGTTATGAGCAACCAAGGGGTCCTAAGTCTGATCCAAGTAAGGATATACAGACAAAGGCCTTGATCCTAGGTCTCTGCCAGAATTTATTCTCTCATGATGAAGGAAGTGGTTCAAAGACGAGTGACAGTGAGGATGGCAGGAATTACATGAGTAACTTGAGCTGGCTGCCAGGTGGAGAAAATATCTTTGCAATATGCAGAGAGAATGATATGCAGAATGACAGTCTGCATAACTCAATTAGGGTAGCATCTGAACGGTTTTAGGAGGCTGTTGCTCCAGATATGTAAACTTTTGTACCCTGGAAAGTCATGGCCTTTCATTTTGAGGCTCATACCCAGTTGACATTCCTGGAGCTGACTGGCTCTGCTATCCCACTGTGTTCAGCCATTTAACAAGGAACACAATGCAAGGAAACAGGAAGATGTCAGTTGGCCCTAAAGATTACACATCAATACCTTGGCTGGCTTTATTTGCACTGCTTATAGCCAGTTGAAGGGAGAAGGAAACACCATAGCCAGCTCTGTACATATCAGTGCGTGAAAACAAGACTCGATTTAACTAATGCTGAAGAAATTGTTCTGCATTCAAGGGGAGCTGTCCAAATTGTCTTCTACAACCCACCTTTTTTTTTTTTTTTTTTTTTGTCTTTTTGAGACAGAGTCTCACTATGCAGTTCAGGCTGGCCTTGAGCTCACTTTGTAGCCCAGGCTGGTCTCGAACTCACGACAATCCTCTTGCCTCAGCCTCCAGAGTGCTGGGATTACAGGAGTGCACCACCATGCCTGGCTAACTCGCCTATTCTAAAGCCAGTGCACTGGGTTTTTACTCAGCTAATCTCACCTGTGGGAAGTTTCTGACATTGACCCTGAGCACAGGCAGAGTCTAGGAGGCGATACAACCTTGGAGTGCTCAGTCACCTGTCTGGCCTGGGAGTGCCGCCCACGTCCTAGTGCTGTGGCTCCTTCTGCTCCCCACCACCAAGCCCCCACTTGCTGGGCAGGACACCTACTACATGGGGTTGATGACACGCCAGGACAGCAGGCATGCACGGGGCAGATGAACATGCAGATCTAGGGTGCAAAATGACAATGATGGGAATTCACTTCACAGGTTGGTAACTATGATCACCTGCATTTTACAGATAGCCAAGAAAAGAAGGGTTAAGTACAGTACTTACTTAAAGACACACAATATGAGTGACAGAGCTAAAAGATTCAAGATGGCAGAGAATTGTGATCAAAGAGAAATTGCACTGAGAATCAAGAGACAGGTCTGGAGCCCAGTTTTAACAGGCAGTAGCCGTGTGACCTTGGCTGACCTCAGAGCCTCCTCGCTTTCTTCCTCTGTAAGATAAGGAACCAGATGATCCCAGGCTCCTCCCAGCGCCAGCATCCTATGAATCCATTGCGACAGGATTTTCCCATCCAGCCAGACCCTCCCTTGAACGACTGCCGTGGGTAGCACTCTACGACCTCAAAGGGTGGACGCTGTGTTCGAGGGATAATGAGGCGTCGTCATGATTGCCCTTTTTCAGTTCTCGAGTTTGGCTGAAAGCTGCTACTGTAGCGCAAGTCAGACCAATGCCTGGGTGTCCTGAGGCCTGAGTGGTGCAAAGGGTGGTGTCGACCTGCCAGTGGCCAGGACAGGCCGCAGTCACACTGCCCTGTTGTGGTGCTGTGTTGCCGTAACCAAGGCCAGGAGGCTTAGCACCTCGCCTCTTCTATCAGCTGGGGACTATTCGTGTCTCTCGGTTTTCAGAGTACCGCGCCAGAAGCAGAATTATGTTCCACAAAGACACATGACAGGTGGCCTCAGGCTCCATTCAACACCCAGGACAGACCAAGACACTGTCAGTCCCTGCTGCAGATAACTGTAGGGGACAGGGAGTCCCTTCCTTCCTGGAGAAGACTTCGCCCAGGCCGTGCCCGCAATTCATCTCAGATCTGATTCTGTCATCCCAGCTAGCTCCACTAGTGATCTCCTCCTGGCTCTGCCACGGGGACATAACCATCAGCTCTGCCACTTATTAAAACACCACCAAAGTGAAGTCACCTCCCACCTTCGAGCCTCCATCCTCCTCAAGTGGAAAAGTCAAGACAGCTGAACTTTAGACGGCCCCTGACAATATTAAAAAAGATTATTTCCATGGGTACACGTCTACCCCAGGGCTCATATACCTTAAACACTAAAACCAACTCTCGTTAAATTGGAACTGTAACTTGTCGTTCTCCAAACCTGGGAGAGGCAAAAGAAAAGCTTTTCCATCACTCAGAGGCCAATGATTTTGGAACCTGCTAATTCCCCGAAGCAACTAGAAATTTAATTCTATTCATTCAGTGAGTCTTCACTGACTATCTGATGGGTATCAGGCCCGGTTCCAGAGACTAAGGATGCAGAAATGAAAGAGAATGCAAGAACTTGCTCTCCTGGGACTTGCTTAATGTAAGCTACTTGAGATTTTGAAGTTTAAATCCACTTGGGGACAACAGCACCAAATAGAGCTGTTAGAGCAGGCAGGCTGCAACCAGTATGGTGCGACACAGCCTGTTTTTCCTCAAGTCTGTGCCTCAAGATATGCTGGATGATCAGTGGGTAAGGGTTCCCTGACCGTGTAAATTCATGGACCTGAACCAGGTGAAACAGGTTTCTGCGGGCTCCTCAGCCCTTGGGCAGCGAAGGCGCTCAGGAATCTCAGCGGCAGGCAGGGTACGCAGCGTACGCAGCGTGCAGCCTTTGTGCTGCTCAGACCCCATGTGTTGCCCCGGGGTGCGCGAGACCGGCCGGCTCTAGCGCTTGCCAGCGTTCAGCCACGCTGGCTTCTTGAAGACATCAGGAACTCTGATTCTGGTCCCAGACTGCCACTAACATGCTGTGCAAGTAAGGCAAACTGCCTCCCCAGGGCTTCGTTTGCTCATCCAGGAGATGAGATTGTGCCGCGGAGATGGGATAGGAGGGCAGGGGTGAGGAGGGGAGAGGCGGGACCAGAAGGCGCCTTTCGGGAGGGACTCTGTCATCTGGGACACCCGGCCCTGGGTGTGCAGCAGGCTCTGACTTGGGGCTGGCCTGGACTCTGACTGTGCTGCACTCTTCAACCCCGGGGGGGCTCCTCCTGCTTCATCCTGGCAACCGTGCTCACAGCCTCTCTGTCTGGGGCCTTTTGCTCTCCAGAAGGTCATCGGGAGCCTGCGGCCACGGCAGATGGGAGCCTCTAAGACGTTCCAGGAGAACCCAGGGCTGCACAAGGCCAAGTGACCCACGGCCGGGGGAACCGCACAAGCAGTGCTGATGATTCATCTTCTTGGCGATGTGCAAGCAACGCACTGATCCCCAGAAAGAGGAAAAGGGCAGCATCTCAGCTTCCACTGCCCGGCTACCCCGAGCGAAGAGGAACTGTCTTGGCCAGATATAAAATATGTAGTTCGGCTAATTACATAATTAACAAAACTCCCTTCGTATACTTTCTATTATAACGTTTCAAGAAAAGAAGCCAAGCAGTCCACGAGCCACAGGTTGGGCAACTGATACACAGCTCTCTAGCTAGACGATACACAGTATATCAGCTTATAGATACATTCACAGAGAAGTGTGGAGAGATGATTGATCAGTAGATTTTTGGACAGAGAAGGAAACACCTAATTCTTTACATACCCAGACATCTCTATAGTTAGGTATGTACAGGGAGAAAGAGAAAATACAGTAAAATATTAGCAGTGGTTGTCTCTGGGTTATGGAACAACAGGTTTTCTCTTATTCAAATATGTACTTTCTAAATGTCCTGTAGTTAGCATGTATTATGTTTATGTTACAAAAACAAAGTTAAGCAGTCCCTCTTCTCGAAAGAGTCATCTGATGCGGGTCTAAGCATGAAAGAAACCAACAGCTTTGGCCAGGGTGCCCCAGAAAGGCCTCTGCACTCTTGTGTCCCGTGACCTTGGCTCACTTCCCAATTCCTAATTCTCAACACCGGCTCCCATCACAGCTTGGAATAGCCCACCAGCCAAGCTCCTTCACTTCCCTACGACAGCCTGCTCGGCTGCTATTGTCCCCAAGGCCTCAGAGAAGCAAATACTGGTGCAGATTACACACTGCACAGCCCCGGACGTTACAGCGAATGTGGATGGCATTGTGAGTGGTGCAGTGCCCAGCCCACATGCCCCTACAGGGCGGCCCAGCCTAGTGCCCCAAGCCTATTATCATAGTTGTCGAGGTGTTTTGCTAAGTGCTACTCAAATGAAAGTGGTCAGGACAGCTCACGTGTCACAACACTGGCTTCAGAATCAGCCTACCTGGTCATATGTTGGGTTTTCTACTTAGCTGCTGAGTTCCTTCACCAAGCTTGCCCAACCTGCTGCCGTGAGCTGAGCACACCTGGCTTGGCCTGGGTTGCATTGCGTGAGGAGAAACTGCCCTGAGCCGTCTATAAAATCTACAATATAGTTAATGTATACGAGTAACAAAACATATAAAAAGGTGTGTCCAGCCCATGGGCCACAGGTTGAACACACCTGCCTCAGCTCAATTAACTTCTCTGCTAATCCAACTTCACTTACGTGTAAAGGGAGATCACACCAATAGTCACCTACTAGTGTTCTGAAAATTACGTGAACTTGAAGCACAAAGTATCGAATTTTCTGTCCCACAGCTAAGCACTCAATCTCAGCTACGACAATTATAATTTCCTCGAAGGTCACACAGAGACACCTAAGACATCTTCCATGCTAACTAAATCTCACATTCTTGTCGAACTTTCTCTGGGTGAGATGTGAGGGGAGGCCAGGCAGGGTATGAGTGAGTCCCACAGTGCCAGAACGGGGCCAGTGCTGCTCCCCAGGGTCACACAGAGTGCAGAGAGCCAGAGGGTTCAGCTGCTCCAGGATGGTTAGAGTTGCTGCCTACAAACAGATGCCAGCAGCAAAGGCAAGCAACAGGTGACAGAGTAGAGACGCGACTTGTGACTGCAGCAACCAGTGCGAAAGACCCCGGGGGGAGAGCTAGGGATCTGGGAGTGCTCCTGAGCATCTCGATGCCCTCTCCTCACTGTGTGGACTTGGGTCTGTAGGGATGTCTTCCACATCAGCATCATGCCTTTGAAAGTCATTAGGAGTGGCTCCAGCTGTGAGTGTTGAACACACCCCAAATTACAGTGGGTAAAGTCTAAAGGTAGGAATGCCAAGGCTGGCCTGGGGCCCCACTCCTTCCAGCTCACATTCCATCTCGCACAGGGTGGGGTCTCATCCTGGCCTCCAAGAACCCTCCCTGTCTGGGCAGCAGGTTGGAAGAGAGGTGAGGGGGGATCAGGTTCCCAGAAACCACCACTGACCTGTTCCATCTACGCCTAGGACCTAGTAATAGCCACACAAGGAGGCCTAAGAGGCATCAATAGCGTTGGGCACTCTGTGCAACAAATTGACACACACTTGGAGCCTCAAACAACACAAGCCTAGTGTGTACTTCCAGAGGTCAGAAGCCCAGAATGAGTCTCATGGACTCAGATCAAGGAGAGGTTCTCACATGGAGCATGACACTAATTTTGTGACAAAGGTGCAGAAACATGGTTCTGTTAGACCACATTAATTCTTTAGCACATAACTACTGATGAACTAGTAATTTTAATTTTATGAGTTTTATTACATTAAACAGGGAGTACTTAACAGGAAGAGAAATCACAAAAATAAAGTATTGAATTTTCAGTATTTATTGAACATTTATTAAAAAAAGCATCAAAATTTTCAACATTGACTGTTTTTTGTTGTGCTCAGTCTAAAAAAGAACAACACAAATGAATTCTTGTATGAACTACAATGAAAATATCAATAGCATGATACGATACAAAAAAATAACCTTTAACTATCACACCTAAGGCAGGCTGCACGTGTGACAACAGCACGGTCCATACACACGCTTACTGCTTACGCTGACAGCACATGCGTTTTGCTTTCTTGGCCTTTTTGTAGGACATACTTGACACCTCAGTGGTCTTGCTATTTTGTTAGGAGGTTCTCATTATAGTACACAGTGTGTAGTTAACAGAAACATAAAATATCAATAAAATAATTAAACTCTTGATATAGGGTATGTTTAGAATAGACATCAACGTGTCACATCAGCTGTGTACTTGCTCACAAAATGCAAAAGATAACATCAGAAATAAATTGCTACGTGAACTACAGTGAAAAATACCAATAGAATTCTACCACAAAAATAAGCTTTGCTTCAACTGCCACACCCAAGGCTGACTTCACACACGACAACGGCATGTCCTATACACAGGTCTCATTTACACTGATAGCACATATGTTTTGTTTTCCTGTCCTTTCTTATAGGTCACAGTTGACATCTTTTTTGTTTTCCTGTTGTCATAATAGGCCTTTGTGATGCTATGCCTGCTTGTTCACCTATCAGCTCACCAGTGTGCTCCACAATTTTTTTCCACAGTTCCCCGGGCAGAAACATTTTATTTTTCCTCTGTTATAAATGATCTCTTATGAGCTCCAGTCCCAATGCTCTAAGAAAATTTCTCCGCGATATTTTGTACTTGTTATTTTTCTTTGTCAACTATCAAACTATTTATACCACACATGTTTAGGATCAAGTGAAGCACAACACTTAGCCAATGCTTTGTGTTTCAAGTGACGTCATAGTTGCTGCATAAGTCATCAACAACATCTACCCCACCTTTGGTTTTGTTGTAAGAAAGTTTTCATCGCAGGTGTTTGTTTTGTCAAGGTTTTCCTATCAATATTTCCATCGTGATGAAATGTTGACATCAACAGTACCAGTTTGCTTTTCTTTGCCATGTACAAGGCCAATCTTATGCCTTTCTGAAATCCATAGCACAATCCTAAGATTGTGCTATGTAATTCTCTGTTTTGAAATCGCAACATTTCATTTGGAATTTCTGCTTTGTTCCTGCGTACAGGTGCTTTGCTGGTCAACTTGTGCTCTGTTAGCAAATATAACATCAATTGGCAACCAGTAAACCAACGGTCAAATGTCACATTCTGATTAGTGTGGGAGGTGGGAATGACAGGTCTGCTTACAACATCATTCAGTTTATCACTATACAAATGAGGACCTGATGGTTGAGATCCAGGATAAATGTCTAAACTTAAAGAATAGTAAGTCTTTGCATCTACAAGGATGTGGAGGACCACCTGGATGACTCTCCTTGAATACAGAGCAATTACCTCCACTTTGACTAAACCTAGCCCTATCTCCATGTACAGATAGGTGCAGAGCTGGCTTAGCCATTTCCTTTTCCTTCAATTGGCTCTAAGCAAAGTAAACAGGGCTAGCTGAGGTGCTGATGCGTAATCTTTGAAACTAGGTGGTGGTCCTATTTCTCTATACCATGACTCCCGTCAAAACATGGCTGAGCTGGGTGGGATGCAGAATGCAGAACCACCATTTCAGGGCTGTCAGCTGGGTTCAGCCTTGAGATAAAAGGCTATGACCCAGGGCAAAAAAAGTTTGCACATCAGAAGCTGAAGCACCAGCCCCAAAATATTAAATGCTGCCTCAATTGTGTTATGCAGATGGGTCTTTCTGCATATCCTTCTCTCTGCATATCACAGAGGGGCTTTCAGGCCTCCTACATAGCCCAGCTCACAGCACTCACGTAATTCCCACCATTCTCACAGTCACTCATCCTCCTGCCACCTCCTTTACAAATTAATAAAATCCAGGTTAGGCCCTGGGTTGAGAGCTTTGTTCCATGAACCTTTATCTGGGCTGGACTCAGGAACCCTTGGCCCCCATAATTATAAATATGTCTTAGTGTCTTTATTCTTGCCATGGGCTTCACTGGAAGTGGTAGATTGGAATTAATTCACTACAATTCCAATAACATTTCCATGGAATTACAAATATAAACTTCCCAGACCATAATGCAGATGGGAAAGGAATCTCTAAATAAGGACATAAATTTTTGACATATTTTGACCCATCACTTTTCCATAAGTCTTTTACATTCCTGTGATCACCATGAAAAATCATGCTAAGTGCAGCAGATCTATGAATGCTTTCAGTTCAGCTAGTGAGAGGTCATGCTAACTATGATTTTTAGTATGGCTATGGGTGAATGCAGAATGTTTTGCTTTCATTTCAGCCTTTGTGTATTTCATAGCATCTTGTAGCATTTCATCTGTTACAACTGCCAAACCCCAGCACTTGTGAGACTGAGGCAGGAGGATCACTGCAAGTTTGAGGCTAACCTGGGCTACATAATGAGTTCTAGGCCAGCCTAAACTACATGGTGAGACCCTGTCTCAAAACAATCGTAAAACAAAAAACAATTGCCAACATCGAATGGCAGTCCTGACATCTGTCCAATACATTTTACCCCTGCCAAGACCCTGTCTTAGTTATTTTCTCTTGTTGTTAAGACAAAATACTCGACGCCCAAAGTGAAGGAAGGAAAGGTTTATTTAGCTCATGGTTTGTGGAGGTTTCAGTCCATAATAAGCTGGCTCTAAGGGAGGGTGGCGTGGCACTGGAGCAACAGTTCAAGGCAGCAAAAGACAGCAAAAGCAACAAGAACAGAAGAGGGGAAGAGCAAGCTCTTTTCCTCCCTTAGGTTGTAAGCAGACTACCCACCCACACCATCTCCCTGTCCTCCTCTTGCACAGAATGAGGATGTTTAGTGAGACTCTGACTCTTTGCTCAGTGGTTTAAACTTCTAAACTCAAGTTGACACAATGTATCAACCACCACAGACCCTTACTACATTTTGGGACCTAGTTCTAATAATAGATCATTTCATTTGGTTGCCTGGTCATTTTGCAACATTTCAACTAGTCAAATATGTGCTTTACATTGCTGTTTTCTTCATCACCTGAATCAAGGAGGTCTGCATTCCCTGTGTCTGTATCAGTCAATTTTTACTCCATTTCACTGTCATGAGAACTTTGGCTCACATGGCCAATGTCAAAGTCATCGTCATCAACATCCTCATCATCATCAACATCCACTCACACCATTCTTCTGTTATGAAAGCATGTATTTTACCATAATGGATCATCTTCATCATCCATGCATGAGTAATCCAATGATTCACTTTTGACCTCCTCCAAAACTTGCTCAATCTGGTTTTTTCGTGTGCCATTGTACCGAACTGGGCTACCTGAAAAATCAAAAGAAAACTTTTTTTAACAAATTCTGTAGTGGTGTGGGTCTACTGGACGCTCTGTGATGCTCCAGTAAACATACACAAAAGCAGTAACTGAAGCATAAGGTGGGTAAAAATCCTGTTTTGCACAGGATTACCCACTTTTGCACACACCAAGTTCACCATACCAAATGGGTAAACACATAGATTACTTCCTGTGTCCCTTAGAAAAAGGTACTGAGATGCACAGCCAGCTACTATTATCCTCTAGTAAAAATTTACAGCAGAAAATTAATGGATGGGTTCACTGGACTCAGTGTTATGCTCCTACTGCTAAAAGAATCCATTGTCTTATCTTTTCCAGCTTCTAATTCACTTGCCTGCCCTTAGCACTTGGTTTCTTTGGTCTTCAGGGCAAATAATGACCAAGCAAATCCTCGTCCCCATACCGTGTCGCTTTCCCTTTCTGGCTCTTACACTTCCCACTTTCCTATTCTAAGGCCCTGGTGATTACACTGAGCCCACTTGTACAATCCAGCACACTCTAATTTAAGGCCAGCTGATTAGCATCCTTAATTTGACTGCAACCTTAATGCCCCTCTCGCCACAAAACATACCATAGTCACTAGCCTCTGAGAATCTTTGGAGCTATAGGAGACCTCCTTGATTCAGGTGATGAAGAAAACAGCAATGTAAAGCACATATTTGACGAGTTGAAATGTTGCAAAATGACCAGGCAACCAAATGGAATGATCTAATGTTAGAACTAGGTCTACCACTCTAGAGAAGTAATCTCTAACATTTTTGGCACCAGGAACCAGTTTCATGAAAAATATTTTTTTCATGGAAGGAAAGAGCATGATTTTTGTATGATTCAAGCACATTGCATTTTTTGTGTACTTTATTTCTATTATTATCACATTTTAATATACAATGAAGTAAGTATAGAACTCATCAAAGTGCAGAATCAGTGCAAGCCCTGATTTTCTGCAACTAGACAGTTCCAAGCAGGGGTGATGGGAGACAGTGACACCCAAAGTCTGTTGCTTATGTACAGTCTACTATATAATCTCATTTTGATTGCTGCCCTACAGAAAACCCTGCTTCACAAAGACAGGATGTTGGAAATGGATGCAGATTTTTCAGTGCTTTTCTGGCAATCTCAGGGTATTCTGCCTTGACTTTTATCCAGAACATATAGAGATTTAATGTTGTCTCAGACATACTTTTAAGATGGCCATCATTTGTGATCTTAAGCAGTTGATCCTCTTCCAGAAAGGACAAAGTAGATTCATGTGGCTTGTTCACAAATAGCATACCTGCTCCAGAAGAAGGACAGAAGGACACACCACACTCCCAACAAGGGCATGATCTCAGAGGAGGTGCTAATCACAAGTATCCCAGGGGAGCCATTACCTCAGGAAATGCGTGCATGGCCTGAGCCAGGTCAATCATGTCATTCCTAGTCCTTGGCTGGAATTTTGATGCTGTCCCTCTTTTTCTAGAATCCCACCTCTGAGGACAGTGACAACAAGGAATGCTAGTAGCTGCTTTTTATCAAGACTGAGAAAACTTCCTTGTGCTGAAGCTGGTGCAGAGATTCACCAGGAGTGAGATGGAAAGAAAGATTCAGAGTGTAGGCCCTCCAGTCATACCCACAGCCCAGATCCACCCCTGGGCTTTCCAAGTACTTGAGCCAATAAATCTCCTCTGCTCCTTGTTTCTTCTAAATTAAGTTTCTTTCACTAACAGCCAAGAATTTACTAACATGTTCAAGAAATACCTGTTGGGGCAAGTCATAGCTTCCCAAACCCATGGCAGGTCTTCAAGATCCCAGGTCTAAAAGGCCCTGATACTACATCAACAATCAGGACACCATGAGTCCCTGCCAGGTTTCATATGCCCTCAAAGATCTTCAAATGCCCTTGGCCTCACTTGGCTTAGCTCAGCATGAAGGATACACTAATTCCCCAAGTCGTTTCTCTGCATGAGGAACGCCTTGTATAACCAGGGCCCCCAGCTCACCTTCTCTGTTCCATGCATCTACTTGGGACACTAACAAATACTTCAAGGTGACTTCAGACTTCCACATGGAAAATTCCTGTAGGACATTCAGGGGAAACCAGTGGCAGCAGGAGGAAGAGCACTTGAGAAAAGAAAGAGCTTGCCTTCTTTGAGCCCAGCTGGAAGACAGCAAAGGCAACTACTTCCTGTCTCCCGTGAAGGCCCAGCCCTGAAACAGCTCTTCCTGGTCTAAGTCCCTCCTGAGGGCCAGTTCTTGGCTGTGTTCCAAGTGAAAAACACATGAAATGTAGCTGGAACCAGAAATACTACCTTCAGGGAATTCAGTGAGGAAGAAATTCAGGAGAAATAAATCTCATCTGGCCATCCACTGACAAGGGCAATGTCAGAATCAGACCTCCCCTGGAGTTGCCAAAAGGGCCCTGGAACTGAAGAATTTTACAAAGTTCTGAGAAGCCACTTCACCAAGGTTCCTGGTTCAGAATTCGAGCCAGCAGTGTGCATGGCTTAGGGGGGCAAATGTACACATCTCTCCCAAGTGACACACATCCCAGCACCCTTCATGCTCTCCTGAGTGGACGGGGCCTTCTCTACCATGCAGAGCCAGAGAATATGTAAGACCCATAGAGATTCTGGTGTCTCCAACACCCAATTCAGTCATTAATTGAGAAGTTAGCCCTGGTAATCTTGGCATCATTGTGAAAACATAGTAATCGCCATCATTTCCATAGTGTCCCCATCTACATCCCACCATTGCCTCCTTTAAATGTAACTGAATCCTCATTTTACACAATTGGAAAGGGTAACTTAGTTGCCCAGAGTCTTGATGACAACAAAAAGTTGTGTCCTTAAGCACCACTCAATCCCACTGAATTAATGAATAAGCAAGATGTACCTAGCAGTTGCTGAAAATGCAGGACCCACTGCAAGAATGTAATCAGAGTGCCCATTCTGGGGCTCAACTTTGATCTGTCTTTTATGTGACTTCATGAAAAAGCCTCCTAGCCACCATCCCTTCCAAATTTCATGTTGGAACTGAATCCCCAGTGCAAAAGTGTCAGGAGGTGGGGCCTTTAGGAGATGAGTGGGATTGCTGGCCTGAGGGAATACATGTGTCCCTTCCTCCTTTCCATGATGCGGGACTCAGCAAGAAGGTGCAACCCTGGAAGCAGAAAGCAGCCCCCAGCAGACACCAGAGCTGCCAGAATTTTGATCTCAGGCTTTTCTAGTCTCCAGAGCTGTGAGAAACAAATTTCCATTCTTGATAAATTAGCCAGTGTAAGGTCTTTTGTTCCAGCAGCACAGGAAGCCCAAAACATCGAGTAACCAAGAGTAACTTCAATCTTCTATGAAAAACAGAACTACGAACATCCATCTCTCCAGGGCTTTGTAAGTATTGGAGGTGATATTTGTAAGCAGGACCCCTCAGTCGGCTTACTGTGCAAGGGGCTGAGGCTCCTGAGCAAGGTCACCACCCACTTACCCTTCCCCTCCGCAGAGGAGCAGCCCTTCTCTTCCTGGAGCCCCTTCCCTTTACTAGGCATGGGAAGCAGGCCCTCAAGGCACACATTCTACCTCTAAACGTCATAAATCCACTACCACTCTCCACTTTCCTTGCATTCTTATGCGATTCATCTGATGTCATTCAACCCTTGGCCCTGAACCTGCATCTCTAGGTCCCAGTTACTAAGAAGAAGCAGTTCATGGGAGATTTTTATTAGCAGTTTATTAACACATCTGTGTGGATGTGAAGGTTGCTTCTTTTTTATCTCTAGGAAAAATTAATTCCTTGATGCATTCAGACAAAACACAATATTTGTTTTATCTTTCTCTAAAGAAGGTGCTTCCATAAGTGTTGCCTGACCTGGGTCTCCCAGACCTGATTAGCCCTAAGGACCTAAAAGGGAACCATGGCCTAGTGAACCACATCTATTTCCATCCCTCAGAATGGATGGACTCCAGACCAGCACCATCAGACAGCCAGCAGATTCCTTGCAAACTCTGTCCACATGCACACACATGAGCACAAAGTGAGAGGAAAGCCACCTCTTCATTAACCAGATTTAACCCACCAGAGAGCACTAAGCTGCATACTTGACTTCAGAGGCAAATACAAAGAAGTTGATGGGGGTGGGGCGCCTTAGAAGCAAAAACTTCCCAGCAGCCATAATTACAACAGCCAGTCAAGAAGACTGAAACTAGACCCATGCCTACCACCATGCACCAAACTAAAGTCACAATGGATCAGAGCTCTAAATATTAAAACAGAAACACTGAATGTGCTGGAAGACATAGTAGGTAGAAATCTTGAAGATATAGGGGTAGGCAAAGAGTTCATGAACAAAAACCAAACTGTACAGGAAGTACTTCCTAGAATCAACAACTGGGATCTCATCTTATTAAAAAGTTTTTGCATGTCAAAAGAAATCACCAACAGGCCAGGCGTGGTAGCTCACGCCTGTAATCCTAGCACTCAGGAGACTGAGACAGGAGGATAGTTGTGAGTTTGAGACCAGCCTGGGCTGCAAAATGAGCTCAAGGCCAGCCTGAATGGCATAGTGAGACCCTGTCTCAAAAACATAAGGGCCAGAGATCTAGTTCAGCAGCCTAAGCACCTGCCTGGCAAGCGCAAGGTCATGAGTTCAATCCCCGGTGCTGCAAAAAAAAAAGAAAGAAAGAAAGAAATCACCAACAGAGTGAAAAGAAAACCCATGAATTGGGGAAAAATTTTAGCCAACTGTCCCTCAGACACAGGACTTCTATCTAGAATATATAAAGAATCGAAAAATATCAGACCCCCAAATTCAAAGACCCAATCCAAAAATGGGCATCTGAGATAATGCACACATCTCAGATGAAGAAATACAAATGGCAAAAGAATTATGAAAAAAATGTTCAACATCATTGGTCATCCAAGAAATGCAAATTAAAGCAACACTGAGATTCCATCTCACCCTGGAAAGAATGACCAATATCAAGAAATCAAGCAATAACAAATGCTGGAGGGGCTGCAGCAAAAAAGGAACCCTTCTCCACTGTTGGTGGGAGTGAATACTGGTACAACCATGTGGAAATCAGTATGAAGATTCCTCAAATAACTAGGATTAGAGGTTCTATTCAACCCAGCTATTCCCTTTCTTGGTATCTTCCCAGAAGAATTAAAAACATCATACCACAGTGAAGTATGTGCACCCATGTTTACAGCAGCACAATTTGTAATACCTAAATCTTGGAAACAACCTAAATGCCCATCAACCACAGAATGGATAGAAAAGATGTGGTATTTATATAATAGAGTACTACTCAGCTATAAATTAGGACAAACTCGAGGCTTTTATAGGTAAATGAATGCAGCTAGAAACCATACTCATAAGTGAAATAAAATAAATGTGCATGTGTAACAATTGTCTTGTCTCCCTAGTGTAAGAAACTAAAAAAGCAAATAAGAGGGCTAGGGATCTAGCTCAGTGGCCTAAGTGCTTGCCTGGCAAGTACAAGGTCGTGAGTTCAATCCCCGGTGCCACAAAAAAAAGAAAAACAAAAAAAAGCAAATAAGATACAAAATCTGCAAAAGATACTGAGAAAGGGAAAGAAACTGCTCACAAGGAAAGAACAATAGGAATGAGAGAAAGAAGAAATGAAGAAAGGGAAAAGAAAAAAATGTTTACATACACACACATATATATACACATTTATATATATACAAGATAGCTAACATAATTATACTACTAATTTCTTTTAATTCATTGAAGGGATCAGCTGGTGCTTATATTGGCTGATTAACTTTGCATGTCTATGTCTTATAATCTGAGAAAATACTTTTAAGACAATACACAAAACATTAACTGATAGGATATTTTAAAAGCGGCACAGAGAAGCAGGAGCAGTGCAGTAAAGAAGCAGGAGATAGCTAAAGTAGGGATTTATTGGGGGTGAGGACGCAGGGAGGAATGTTCGCCCAGTGTGGCTGAACTACTTCCTCCACCAGGTACACAGGGGGTGGGGGTTATATGATCTCTGACTGGAAGGGGATGGCACTGGGAGTGAGCACTGATGATGTGTAACCAACTGGTGGGAATTTCAGCATTCCGGCACACATAGGAGGAATCGGGGAAGGAGGGGCTAGTGGTTCGGCTATACCACTGCCATTATGTCCAGTAATTTATATTAGGACAAAAACCTTTCATTCCCGTCTTTGTGTTGTTAGAAAATGGGTGAAGAATTTGTCTCTTTAGCTACTTCCTGCTGGAGGGGGGCATCGTGTTGGGGGTCAGGAGAGTTGACGGGATGACAGTTGATGTCCAAGTAGGAGATGGTACCAGGTGTTTTAGGCAGGACAAGGAGTTAAATGCTTGCATCCCAGATTGAAGAGAAATAAAAAACAAGGTGTTATGAGGAGGCAAGTCACTCTTGCAATGAAAGGACCCAGTGCAGATAGAGGAAAAGTGCCCATGAACCAAATGTGTCATTCTATCAAGGCTATGGTGAGGAAGAATCTAAAAAATGAGTGTGGAGTTAGGAGAGGTGAAGTTATGGGGGGCAGTTACTCCCCCATCTGAAAGGGTAAAAATGAATGTGCTGGAGAGGATGGGAAGCATGAGAGATGTAAGGCCTGACAGTGAAATCATGTTTGGAGATTAGATGTAGGGAAGGCTGTAACCATGTCACTATAAGGGAGGTGAGAGCCCAGATCTAAAGGGGTCTCATGTTTAACTAAACAGCTGAGGGTGGAGAGAACTGAGATAGTTATTATGTAAAACATTATAAAAGCGATTTTACGCATAATGTGGGAGTCTGTAGGAAAGATGACCCAGAACCCTGCAGTAAAAAAATAACTAATAGGATGTAAATGACCAAGAACCAGGTAGGATAGCAAAACATGAGTTAATCTGAAAGTTGTGGCCATAGGCCCTTAGTTAAGTGCAGACGGGTGGGAGATATGAGATATGATGACCACTTGGGATGTTCAGAGTCAGGAGGGCACCACTTAGCCTGAGTGACATGGAACCAGGATGGCTGTCTAGCGACCTTGACTGCCGTTGGGGTTGCGAGATAGACCAGGTAGGGGTCACTCCAGTTTGGTTGTAGTCCTGGGGATTTAGATTTAAGATAAATAAGTCTCTTGGGGATATAGGAGGATCTGGCTTGGTCCCATCAGAAGGTTGGAGAAGATAGAGGTCAGCATGTTGTCATAACAGGTGTCGGAGGAAAGAGAGGATTGGGATGTAGTCGGCAAGAGGGAGGCTTTGAGAAGTAAGAAGAGTGGGGTCTAGGGGTTCTGATAAGGAGCCCTTGGAAACTTTGTAAAGGGGTTGGGCTAGAGCTACAAAGTTAGGAATCCAGAGGCAAAAGAAGTTAGCTAAACCTAGGAAAGATAGAACCTGCTGTTTAGTTGTAGGAACCTGCAGATCCCAAAGAATCACCTTGCGATCTGTGGTGATGGAACAAGTGGTAGGAGGGAGAGAGAGACCCAGATATTTGACCTTTGGGGAAGCTATTTGGGCTTTAGCAGGGGATACCCTGTACCCATGACTGGAGAGAAAATTGAGGAGAGTGGCTGTATGTCGTATGG
>RJWT010012697.1:0-22261 GCA_004365215.1 Cuniculus paca
AATGGGGCTGTCTTTGGCATTCTTCTCCCTAGAGCAAGTCCTTGTCTTTACTCAATCATGCATTTGTAGGGATCTGCCAAGGATTGGGCCTATAGAATCCACTCAATTTTTGCTTAGAGAATAGATGAATAAATAAAAAAAATTAAAAGAAGAGAAAAAGAGGAAGAGAGGATGAGATAGAGACAGTGTGAAGACAAATGTTTTAAAGAATTAAAGAATGTCAAAATAAGAATGCTTATGTGGATGATTTAGTCCAGCTTGTTAATTATTTATATGACAACACTGAGGCTCAGAGAAATGTAGATTGCTTAGACTTAATCCAGCTCCTCCCCTGTCCCTCTCTGTCACTGTTGTTTCTCAATGCAAGAGAAAGATCCAGAGAACTATTTCTTCCATTATCTCACTAATCTTCATCAAGCACATATCAGACTCTATTCTACAGTCTAGAAATAAAGAATTCAACAAAACAAACAGTGTACTGTCCTTCGGGAGTTTACAGATTCTAGCAAAAGAGATGTACAATATAGTCAAATAAATAACTGTATTTAGAAGCTGATAAATGATATGGGATAAAAATAAAGTTATGGTAAGAAAGGAGTATAGGGGCCCTGAAACAGACTTAAAAAAATTACATTTGAGATAACATCAAAGACAAAGGGTGGAGCTCCGGGAGGGACACACATGGAACATTGAGGGAGGAAGAGGACATCCACCTGGCTAGCCAGATCAGTTTAATCAGGGGAACCATTCCTCCCCCAAGTGTATATGCGTAGTTGCTCTTCCCTGCTAAAACCTCCAAACCAGCTCTCAGGGTCCCCATTTATGTCTGTAGTTGAGTTCTCTCTCCTGAATCCCAAAGTTAATATCCAAGTGCTTAATCAACCCTGGTTATCAAAATGGGGTGACAGATGTCACAGCATATAAGAGGTTCTTAAAGCCACCAGACTGGCTAGAGTCAGCACTAAGTGAGCGTAGAGAAGCAGTCCAAGGCTTGGCAAGGGGCTCTCAGGCATTTAGAGATGGGGGAATGTAGAAGATCCAAGGGGATTGACCTGGGGGGAGAGTCAAGAGAGTAGAGAGTCCTGGGAGCAGGTAGGGAAAGTACCCCATGGGGAGATTCAACCAACTGTGTGAGCTGATCAAGAGGAGTGAAGGCTGGATTTGGATTTAGCCATGGGAACTGTCTTGGTTACTTTTCTCTCATTGCTGAACCAAAATACTTGACACCTAAAATTAAGGAAGAAAAAGTTTATTTAGCTCAGTTTGTGGAGGTTTCAGTCCGTAATCAGTTGGCTCCAAGGCAGGGTGGCATGACAGGGGCAATGGTTCAAGGCAGCAGAAGACAGCAAACACAACAAGAGCGAAAAGGGGGTCTTTATATTGTAAGTAGGCTAGTCCCCTAGTGTGGGGTAACACTCTCACCATCTCTGTTCTGTCCTCTTGCACAGGTTCAGGATGTTTACAAAGTGAGGCCCCTGGCCCCCTGGCTCACTTAGCTAAACTTCCAAACTTCTCAAGTTGACATAATGAACAACATCCTAGAGCAACAAGGGCATGTTCTCCACATCCTAGGAGGCACAGCTGCTGAGTTACTTAGTTAAACTTCTAGATTTCTCAGGTTGACACAATGGGTAAACCTTTACAGAACCATTCCTGATGTGTTTGCTGAGAGTAGTACATATGGAGATGAGGAGACAGATGCCTGATAGAATGTGATCAGGAGAGAACGAATGAAGAGGAATTACAGACAGTTAAGTATCAAGAGTGCTTCCAAGGAGCAGAGGAATTAGGAAGGTGAGTTGGTGGGAGTGCTATGGAAGTCAGCAGAGGCTTTTTGTTTTTGAGGAGAAAAATAACAGCATCTTTGCTAACTGATGGGAATAGTCCAGTCGAGAATAGAATTTAATAAAATCCAATTCAACTAAATTTGACAACTATTTCCTGAGAATCTGCCTAGTGCACGGCACTATCCCATATGGGACAACTTTGTGAACAAGATAGTAACAAGTCATTGTCATTATGCATAGCAGGGGGCCACTACTAATAAGTTAGTAAATTATGCAGTGTATCAGAAGCTAAATGCAAAGCGGAGGAAACTACAAAACAAGGGGATAGCAGTATGCAGTGTGGCCCCTAGGGGGTGTTTCATGTTTTTTAGATGGGAATAATGTAATACATTTCTAAAAACAAAACTACTCCAATAGGAAGTTAAGGAGTACAGTCCTAAAAGATCTTCAGAAAGAAGTAGAAGTAGAAAATATAGGGTTTTTAAAAAATGGTAGGAAAGAATATATTACATCTGATATAATGATATACTATTACAACTACAATGCCTATATTATACCCTTAAAATGCAGAACAAGATGTTTGAACCTTGAAGTTAGCGGAAGAGTGATAAAATAAACCAATAGAAACCAAGAAGAGGGGAATTGATAAAGACAAAGCTGAAATTAACATAAAAATAAATCCAAAATTACTGGTGAGATAAATAGAGCAAAACATAGGTCCTTAGAAAAGAATGATAAAACAGATAATTTTCATGTCCTGTGGATTAGGTAAAAATACAGTATGAAGAATTTTTTAAAGATATATTGTCACAAATCTTTTAACTATACTCATAATTATTCTGTTGATTTTATTATTTGGGCAATGCATACTTAATTGTTTCTTTGGCTTTGTCTCCTCCAGACTTAGAGCTGTACGCCCACCCAAGATGAAACTGTCTGGTGTCTATTGAGGGCCTTTAGATAGATGCTCTGTAGAATATCTCTGACTGCTGATCAGAAACTACGACCCCTTTCAGCCTGAAGAAGCCAGATCAGTCATCGCCCATTTCTCCCTCACAGCAGTTCAGGATACTTCTTCAGAGGACACCTGAGTTACTTAGAAATATTTTAGGCAGTCAGATATGGCCAGTCCCTCGAGAAAGTGGACACAGAGGATCAGAAGTCTTGCAACCTTGAAGGAGACAGACACCTCCTGCTATAACCCAGATCTCAAGACAATGCAAAATGAATACAACCACACCCTAAGTAGAAACATCAGGGATTAACATTCTAAATAGGTACGGATCACCTTGACCATCCCAATCCCCTATAGGAAGAGTCACTGATCCTTTAGAATACTCGCTTGCTACGTGACTCGCTTCCCTATTCGTCCCTGACATGGTCAGTTTTACCTGAACAATTAGTCTTATTGGTTGACCATAGTTCTGTCCCACCTCATGTCCGTTTACCTTAGGAGTTCCCAGGTTTTCCCCATTTTGGACCCACCTCACCTTGTGGTTTTACTCTTTAAAAGTCTCTCAAAAATCCAGAGTCTTTGGCAACCCACTCAGAACCCCTTCTGTCTCTTTCTCAGACAGAAGCTTTCTTTCTCTCAATAAATATATCCTGCTCATTTAAAAAAAAAAAAGATATACTGTCACAGATACTGAAAATAATGAAAATATTACAAAAGATATATGTCCAATCCTCTGGTGAAAAACATTTTTCAAAAAGTAAAGTAAATAAGTAACAGCCTATGCAAATAAAAATGTTAAAATTGGCCCAAAAAAAGAACAGAAAATGTGAGCAAATCAATAACCCCCGAAGAGATTGGACATGTAACTAAAGAATGAGCATTTTCGGATTGTAGATGTAGCTCAGTCGTACAGTGTTTCCCTAGCATGTGCGGGGCTGGGTTTGACTTTCAGGTTTACTGCTACCCGCTAGGCCCAAAAAAGATAAAACAAAACAATAGCAATAAAAATTTTAAAGCATCAATATGATCTCAGTGCAAAGCAATCTGACAATATCTATTCAAATTACACAGGCACGTACTCTGATAGAACAATTTCATATACAGCAAATTATTCTACCTGTATATACCACACACGTGAACCCCTATTTTCACACATGCAAAATTGCGTAAATTCAAGGTTATTGTAACTGTGTTTAAAATATGGAAGTATTCAAAACACCCAATGTCCTAAGTATTATACCAACTCAATGGAGTAAAATAAAGTTGAAAATTCAGAATAATGTGTGACTGACTATTTGTACAAAGTGGGCAGTAGATAGGAAGTTAGATATATGGGTCTACTGGAAGACATAAAACATGCCTAGATGAATTCACACATGCACACACACACAGAGTGTTGCTTCCTATGATAATGGGAACAGAACATCGAGAGATGGGTAGAAGGGAGAGTTTCACTCTATTCCCGCAGTTTTAAAATGTTGATCCATGTACATACAATGATCAATCAAAACACTAGTTAATGCCAGGCATAGTGGCATATGACAGTAATCCCAGCACTTGAGAGGCTGAAGCAGGAAGATTGCTGCAAGTTTGAGGCCACCTTGAACTACACAGCAAGATCCTGTCTTAAAAAACAAAACAAACAAACACACTAGTTATAAAGTAAATGTTACCATGATTGGTTTTTATATAATTCCTAAGTAAACATGAAGCAACAGTTATTTACCATGTTATTTAAATTCTTAGATTGTAGAAAAAGATGGAAAAGTTCATAGTTTTTAACGAAGTTCCTATATTCTTAATACCAGATCAACCAATTTAAGGAAAATAATAGCTTTAGGGTTCTTTAACTTAAAGAAAAATAGGTACAGAAATTCAAAATACCTATCATCAAAGGGTTACAATTAAAACACACCATGACCACGTGCCTAGGACCCAGTGATACAAAAATCCTTTGATATCAGAGAATGTATGGATATAATTTATTTCAATGGAAAAAATCATATTCTACCACCAGCAGCTAAGATGGTATTTAAGATATACACTAAAGACAAGTAGTAAAAATTTTCAAAATATCATTTTGAGTGGAAAACAAGTAGCAGAATTATAAGCAAAGCAATAATTTATACCTTGTGGATTCATACATAAATATAGTAAAATTATAAACACGTAGATGGAAAGGATACTTGTCAATTTCAGAAAAAAACAAAAATTACAAACCTAAATTTTTAATAGTAGTTTTGAACAGGGCTGACATTCCACTCAAACTCCCAGTTCTATCACTTACTGGTTGCATGTGTAACCGTGGGCAGGTTATTGGACTTCTATACCTCAATTGTCTGATCCAGAAAAGTGTATGGCAAAAATGCTCACCTCATAGATTTGTTGTCATGATTAAATGAGTTCAGACTCATAAAGATCCTGGAATAATGCCTGGTACAAAGTAAAGATCCGATAAATGATAGTTGTTATAGCAGATGCTGCTGCTATTTGCTATTATTATCATTATCGTTAATCCAGTCTTATCTAGAAATTATGTGAAGTCAGAAGTTGCAGGTTAGTAGAAATCTAACAAGGAAACTTGTAACAGGGAAAGCCTAGTGGTACAAGTGCCTGGGGAAAAAAGTCTTTTGCAAATGCACTTTGTCAGTTAATGAAAAGGTTTGTGAATATTTACATATAAGAGACCACAAACTTAAGCTAAATATATACTCATAAGAAATTGAATTTATAAATGTATTTGCTAAGAGCAAAGAATTGCCTGTAACATTGAAGGTTTGTTTTAATACTCCCAAGGACTCTTGACTTAAAATTTAAAAGGAATTCATAATGGGGTATGGTATATTTACTTTATTTTATTTTGTTTTATTTTATTTTATTTGTTTTTTTTAAAAAGAATAAAACAGAACAAAGCAAAGCAGATCAGAACAGAGCAATGCAAGCCATATAGGACTTCAAAACAAGACAACAGGAAATCAGTGGCCACCATCATGTCTCTTGTTTTATTCGAAATAGTTGTCCATACCTTAACACACAATAAATTCAAACAAAACTGAATAGTATAATACCAATCAAAACAAAAGGATGAAAACATTACAGGCTTTCAAACCAGACAGTAAGGAATCACCCATGGTTACCATAATGTCTCTTGTTTTCTTCAAGATAGTTGTCCATACTTTCCCGTATATTGCAATCAAATAATAGAGAACTGACTAAAACCAATCAAATCAAAGAATAGAATCATTATTGTATTTCAAAACATGATGATGTTCATACAATCACATTTAATAAAATTAGTTCTTGTACAGCTCTTTTGAAAAATGAGACACTACGGTAGCCATTGCTAGTTTCTTGTTGTCTGACTTGAAGGCCTGTAATGCTCTTTTGTTTTATCTGGTTTTATATTACTTTGTTTTGTTTGAGTTTATTGTCTGTAAATGTATGAACAATCATTTTGATGAAAGCAAGAGACACTAGGGTAACCATTGTTAATCTCCTGTTGTTATGTTTTGAAAACCTGTATAGCTTGCAGTGTTCTGCTTTAAAATGCTATATTATGTTTGACTCTATTCTGTTTTCTTTTGCTTTTTTTTGTTCTGTTTTGTTTTGTTTTGTTCTATTCTCTTTAAAATAAAAGAAAAAGATAAAAAAATTAGTTCTTGTAAACTCTTTAGGAGTAGTTCTAGTCCTGTATCAGCCTATACTCATACATCTGTCTTTTCTATGTTAGGCAGAATAACAAAACAAAACACAAGAAAAAAAAGACAAATAAATAACAGTAACAGAGAGTCCAAAGCAATAACAATATAGGCTTTCCGAACAAGTTGGTAGGAATATAACAAAGGTTGTTATTTTGTATAGTTATCTTCAAAAGTGTTACTCAGATTACCAGATACAGACATGCAAAATTGATCTAATCCTATGAATATTAACTGTTTTGTTCAAAGAATTAATACAATTAGTGGCACAATTATTATATATGTATATATATATATATATATTTATATCTTTTTTCTTTTCCTTCTTTCCTCCTTTTTCCTGAGTTGCTTTTTTTTTTCCTTTTGAGCAGTTTCTTACCCTTTCACAATATTTATTGAAGATTTTGTATCCTATTTTCTCTTTCAGTTTCTTACCCTAGGGAGACCATATGGTGTTTACACATGTGGCTTTGATTTATTTCACTTATGAGTATGACCTCAAGTTGCATCCATTTAGCTGTAAAAGCCGCTATGCGATCCTTCTTTTTAGCTGAGTAGTACTCCATTATATAGAAATACCACATCTTCTTTATCCATTCTTCCATTGGTGGACATTTGGGTTGTTTCCAAGATTTAGTTATTATAAATTGTGCTGCTATAAACATGGGGGGTATGGTATGTTCATTCAGTAAACAAAAGTTTGAAAACAGAGACTGAGTTTGCCCAGCAACAAACAGTGGCTATCTAACTCATCATGATCCCATAGGTCTAGTTCTACTTGACTACTATAGAATAGATTGTGGAAATTTTTCTTTTAAAAGTGAACACAGATAAAGCATTTATTTTATATAAGCAAAATGTACTTGCTATGATACAAGGGTGATCAGAATATACAGTATTGGAAATGTTTACATTAAAAAGTGATTACAGTAAAAGACACATTGTCATTAATCCCTCTCAAAATACTCCCCCTCGCTTTGAACATATGAGTGCCTTTACCAGGTGTGATTTAAAAAATACAGTGAATATTGCTGCTGAGTGTCACACAAAAGAAAGGAAGACTCGTAAAAAAAAACAACAAAAAACAATTACAGTGTGTCTTCATCTACCTTATTTACCAGCTCCAGTACCATGTGACTTCTGGATCTTCTCTAAAGTAAAAATAACCATAAAAGGAAAATGTTTTGAATTGATTTAAGACATCAAGGCAACCAGGACAGCACCACTAAAGACACTCCCAAAGAAGGACTTTCAGAAGTGTTTTAAAAAGTGGCAAGAACAATGGAATAAGTGTGATCAAAGCAAGGGCTGAGTGTTTTGAGAGGGACTAGTGACCACGTGTCGTTTACCGTAACAACTTTTCTTTTAAAATTTAAACATTTGTTATATTTTTAGAGCACACCTGTATTCAAGGAGTTGAAACTTAAGTGTATAAAACCTATTCATAGGTATCTATGGGAACTGCTCATGAATGGTCAAACTCAGAAGAAGTCATTCAGCAGGTGAATAAATAAACTGGTACATGCAGACAATGGACTATTACCTACAGCTGAAAAGAAATGAGCCATAAAGTGATGAAAAGACACAGAAGCATCTGAAGTGAATATTACAAAGTGAAGGATGCCAACATGGAAAGGCTGCATACTGATGATTCCATTATGTGCCATTTTGAAAAGGTAAAGCTATGCACGCAGTAAAAGATACTGGTGGTTGGTAGAGGTTAGGGGTGAGGGAGAATAGGCAGAGTACAAAGAATTCTTAGAGCATTGAAACTACTCTGTGGGCACTATAATGATGGACACATGTCATTATAGATTTGCCTGAATTCACAGAATGCACAGTGCCAAGAATGAACCCTCATATGAACTATGAACTTCAGGTGATACTGACATGTCAACATAGGTCGGGAGACCGTAACAGCACTTTCATGGGGGATGTGAGGCAGGAAGTGAAAGAGAAATCTCTGTACATCACATTCAATTTTTACGTGAACCGAAAGCTTCCCTAAAAATAATCTTAAAATGAAAAAAAGAGAACCTCATGACCCCTAAAAATGTATGTTAACCAACAATGAAACCAGAAATTATGTAAATTAAGAATGCACCAACAAGAAAAAATAATACGTGTCATCAAAAAAGACTACCAAGGCAAATCTATACACATAAGAGGAAAGTGAAAGGAATACATGTAGTAGGATAAATCTACGTTTTAAATGGATGGAAATTTTGTGAAAGAATGAAAAGCTGTTGACTACTTATTTTAAATTTTTTAAATTAAAATGGTTGGCAGTGATAATTTAGGAATATAGAATTAAGCATTTGGGTAAGAAGATGACTCATGTTCATTCCATTTTATTTTGCTTCTATTTTGTTGTATGTAAAGTTAAAAAAATTAAAACGAACATTACTCCTAAAAAATGCATGTTAACATAAAAACAAAATTGAAGATTAACTTTAAAATGCTTCATAACTATCAATGTTATTTCTTTTTTTGTTTGATTGTTTGTTTGTTTGTTTGTTTGTTTTGCAGACTGAACCCAGGGTCTCCACATTGAGCTGCATCCCCAGCTCTTTTATTTTGGGACAGCATCTCACTAAATCGCTATGTTGCCCCAGCTAGATTCAAACTTATCTTCTTCCTGCTTCAGCCTCCTAGAATACTGTGATTCCAGGCTCATGAACTACAACACCCTGCTTCTTTCTTCTGCATGAAGGCTTCTGTAAAGCTTTCAGTGGGCTTCGAACAATTTGGAAGTATTCCGTCAGTTCTTTTCAGTGTAGTAATTGCTCACTTGTAGTTTGGTCCCTGTAATATAAGCTCCTTTCCCCCTCCATTTTTGTTATATTAGTCCCTCTAACTGTGTCATTAACTTTGTTTCCTAACTAGAAGCCAAATGCGAAGCAAAAACTTTTATTCTTGGACATGATCTCTTCTCTTCTTTTGAGTTATTTTTTCTTTGAATCCAAGGCCTCATGTATGCTAGCAAGTGCTTTACCGCTGAGCAAAATCCGTAGGCTTTCTGAGCTTCTTTTTGATAGATACTCTTATTAACCCTAACCCAACATTTTTGGTAATATAGAATTAGTGCTTGCAACATATGGAGAATATTTATGGGTACCTTGTTCAACCTCTTTTGTTATGTTTCAGTGGTTACTCAAGGAGTTGTAAAACATATTTTAACTTGCTAAACTGTCACAGAATGTATCATACGCAAATATGATCCAATATGCTTCATTTCTCCCTTCCCTCTTTGTGCTACTTTTGACATACATTTTATTTCAACACATACTTTAACCTGACAGCACACTGCCTTCAACAATCAATTATCTTTTAAAGATATTTTAAATTAAAAATATATTTTATGTTTATCTCCACAGTTATCATTCTCTTCATACAACCAATTTCATGTTTAAGAGAATATTTCTTCCCAGAGAACTTTCTTTAGTAAGAAACTTCCAGGGAAGACTTTCCTCAGTTTATGTTTGTCTGATAGTCTTCACTTAATCTTGAGCTCTGAAAGTTATTTTCACTTCTGGGTTGAGTCTTTTTCTTTAACTACTTTGGTGACAGTACTCCACTGGCCTCTGGCTTGCATAGTTTTTGACAAGTATTCCATTCTCAATACTATATTTGTTTCTCAAGTATGTGTTATTTTTCTCTAGCTATATAATTTTTTTTAATTCCTCACTGAATTTCATGAATTCAATCATAATGAATTAAAGTGTCATTTTTTTTTCTGCCTGGGATTTTATTGAGTTCCATAGGCCTAAGATTTTATAGTTTTCATTAACTTTGGAAATTTATTAGCCATTAGTTTTAAAACTCTTCTCGGTCTCTGTGTCTGTGTTTGTGTCTCTGTCTCTGCCTTTCTCTCCTCCTCCTCCTTTTCCTTCTCCTGTTCCCCTCTCCTCCCTCCCTTCTACTCTCCCCTGCCTTCTTCTCCCTCTTCTTTCCTCTCCTTGCCTCCTTCTCTTCTCTTTTCCACTCCTGTGGAACTGAAGTTGCACATCTATTAGACTGAATGTTTTCCTCCAAGTTATCAATCATCTATACATTTTTAAATTTTATTTTATTTTTGGCTAACGTAGAATGGTGTCTGTTGCTAGTCTTCCGATTCCCTGATATTTGTTTCCAGTATCCTGCTATTTATTCTAACATGTGTGTGTGTGTGTGTGTTTTGCATTTCATTTATTGTGTTTTTTACTCTCAGCATTCCCTCTGGGCCTTTTCTAGACTTTCTGTTTCTCTCCTCAGGCTGTTTCTTTCCTCTACATTTTTTGAGCACATGGAGATTTGCTAGATGTTTTAATTTTTTTCTCTTTATATCATACTTGTCATTTTGGCCAGTTGTTTCACTTTCAGGTGACAAGCTACTCCGAACTCAGAAGCTTTGAATAACTATTCCTCCAGATTCATACAGAATTCTAATAGTGTCTACTAAGAATGGCATTTCTCTACTCCACAATATCTGAAGTCTTAGTTGGGAAGACTCAACTGTTAAAAGCTTGAAATATGGAGATACCGCCCCTCCTCGACACAGGTTGAAGATGCTCCAGAGGAATCTCACCAAATAGTTCTGTCCCTAAACAGAAGTAATAAATAAATTGTAGCCATTTATTTGTAACCACTATACCAATCATGAAAGAGGCTACTAAATGCAGTGTAATAAGGAGATATTTTGAAGTTAGACAAAGGTTTTTACTCCAACTCTATTGTTTCTGCAACAAATAATCTCCCTTGAGTCTATTTCTTTGTTTATTAAATGGAAATAGTGCTTCTTATAATTAGGTCATCATGAAGAGTAAATGAGATTATGCTCACAATACACACTTGGTGCATAGTTAATGCTTAATTGTAGCACCCTTCCTCAACTAAATTAAATCAAGGTACTTAATTACCATAATAACAACCCATGCTCCAGAAATATAATATACACATAAAGTACATTTTCTGCCTGATAGTAATTTTTGCTGCTTATTGTTGTTGTTACTTCCAAAGTTTATTTGAAATCAAATTTTAAGAAAAGTAGGAAAGTTTTACAAGCAACTAAAAAAAAAAGAACAGCAAAAATTACTCTGAGGCAAAAGTGTGCTTTACATATTAAAGACAGGAGAAGAGAAGACCTCTTTTAGAGGTTGACACTTCAATCAAAATGACCCTTCAAAGTCAGGGTTCTGGGTAGAAAGATAACAAGAAAAGTGCTCACCCTGTAGCCAGCACATGTGCCAGCAGGGGCCATGGCTGTCTGGGGGCAGAGGCTCCAGGGCCTCATGGGTCAAACATGCAGTTTTAAGCAGCCTGACTTTGAAGGGCAGACCTGGCTACCATGCCACAGGGGCTCAATGCTCCAACTTTTGGCAGAAATGCTTTTCAAAAGTATGAAAACTGCTTCCTGAATGAAAAAAAAATTCAAAATCTGAGCTCAAAGATTAAAACTCTACACTAACTTTTTTTTCAGTGTTAAAGGAGGATAAAACAAGCTTCATTAAACATTAAGGAAATGTTTAAGATAAGGAAAAGTTTGACAACACACACCTAAACACACATGCACACAACCCTAATGAAAAACATCTGTCTTAGACAATAGTTCAGTGAAAAGGAGGTGTGCTGTGAAACCTTTGTTGGGTTGTGGAATTCTGATCGACATACAAAATTATTTTTTGTCAAATTAAGTATTTATACTGCTAAGGGAGTATATCAAATAGATGCTGAGACTTTTTTCCTTTTGAGACAAGGTGTTCTTAAGTCACTAAATTGCCAAGCTGGAATTGAACTTGGATCCTCCTGCCTCAGCCTGCCAAAGTGTTGGGATAACATGTGTGTGCCACCTTGCTTGGTTGAGAATTCTAACACACGTTCGAAATAAAAGGCATGATCCAGTAGGAAGTTAGTACCAAAACAAGGTTATCACACAGCTAGTGGAACAAAAGGTGGCCTGTGTAAGACAGCCTGAGCAGTCAGTCAGGGAGGAACATTCTGCTCCAACCACAGTGTAATAAAGGGACAGGCAGCCAGGTGACACTGGAAAGGCACTGCTAATTTCTAATGATGACTTGTTTGGAGTTTATTGAGTCTTTTAATCCTTTCCAGTACACTGCTAAAAATTCTAGTCCTAAAACATGCTACAGACATCCAAAAATGGAAAACTACTGGCAAAGAAAGGCTCAGGAGTCTGACATTCTCAGTTTTTAAATAGGTGCCCTCTGATCTGGGTGTGGTGGTGCAAGTTTGTAGTCTTAGCACTTGGGAGGCTAAGGCAAGAAGATCACTGCTAGTTTGAGGCCAGCCTAGGCTACGTAGTGAGTTCAAAGCTAGCCTGAACTACATAGTGAAACCTTGTCTCAGACCAAAAAAAAAATGCTTCAGGAGGTGCCCACCCCTTACTAATTATATAACTTTGGGGATTACAGGTGCATTATTTAATTTTTTTATTCTGTAAAATGGAGACAGAGATATCTACTTTTAGAGCTGCTGTTTGGACTAAATAAGATGCCACATGTAGGAAAATATCTGTAAGATAATATGTCTAGAATGTAGTAATTATCCGACAAATGATGGCTATCATTCTATTGATACAGATTTGAAGTGACTTGATAGCAAGGATTCTGATTTAATAAATGTAGGGTAAAGCCCAGATCATAGCTACTCATTTGTATTTTAACTTCTTAAGTGATTCTAATGCTTAACCAGAAATGGAAACCATCAAAATAGATAACTTTCTAAGTTATAAAGCTAAATCTGTAGGTCTTATTTTATTTTTGAAAATACATGTAGAGTTTTTCATTTAAACCATATATTTTTATGAGGTTGATATTAACAATTAATACATTATAGGTTAAAAAACACAATGATTTCTCAATTTCTCATAGGTGACAGCAATAAACAGATCTGAAAAAATTGTCTTGCTAATAGTTTCATGCATTTTACTGCTTCATCTCACATATTTATTTTCTGCTGGAAAATTAGTAGGCAGATTTTGCTGTCACTAAAGTAAGATAGATTCATAGTATGTCTATCAATAATCTATGAATGTACATTTTATAGTCAAAAGGTGTATATGCATGTGTAGTGTATGCATGTATATGTGCATTTGTGTGTATATAAATTGATGTCTTTGCATGTAATATAAAAACTAACTTTTAGTTTATACCTCTCTAAATTCACTTCAGAAGTTCTGAGTTTATGATGTTGATTTTAAAGACCTTACCTTCTCTATATTCTCCACCTTCATAACCCTAGTTGAGAGACTTTTCACCTTCTCTTTTCTTAATCAATTATACTAATCACATTACTCATCAAGTTGACTCCCTAGTTTTAATTAACTAAAGAAATATTGACAATAGGCTTAATTAAAATGCTCATAAGATTTAATGTAATGTTATTAAGATGTGAATATAATGTCACAGTTCATTATCCTGAAATTAAGTGTGTCAGGAAACAATTATATAAGATTTCAGTTTATTTTTTCCCCATTTATAAACCTGAGTCAACACCTCAGAGAACATGAATGTAGAAATTTGGGGTGGATTCATTTCGTAGAACTGCTTTCGTAATTAGATGAACCATCAGGCTTTTAATAATTGTGTGCTTCTAAGGAAAAAAGCCAAGGTGAGATGCAGGGAACAAGACGGGTTGAAGGTTTTCCACAGACTTCACCTCCCCACATTTGCCCCTTCACTCACCGTACATCCTCAGACTTTGGATTTCTAAACTCTATTGCTTTACTCTATGTCTAACACCAAATGTGTCTCTTGTCAGCTAAGGCTCAAGAAACCCCCGGTCAGGATCCTGCCTACTTCTTTGTACCCAGGGATTTGCTTCCTTTGGTCTTCGCTTTAAACCTGTGAATGCCCATTGTGTTTCTGCAGCCTCCTTAACTGTGGGCTGGGATGTGCAGTCCCCAAAATAAGTAAAGTCGGTATTGTTTTGTTTGTTTTGAGAACTTTTATTTTGTGAAATGGTCAAAACATGCCAGAAATAATGCAGTTGCTAGGGTTTAATAAAACTCATTCAGATCATGGTCAATCATCCTAATCATCAGCTCCAAAATTCATTCTTAGATATAATTGGAAAGTCTTAATGGAGCTCAGTGTGTTACGCTGTTATTATTTGAGTATATTTATCATCGTCAATTTTATATATTATTAGTTATATATATATATTGACTGGGAGCTGGGTGTGGTGGCATACACCTGTAATTTCATCGCTCAGGAGGCTGAAGCAGGAGGATTGCTGTGATTTCAAGGTCAACCTAAACTATGCAGTGAGACTTTTTCTCAAAAGAAAAATAAATATTGTCTGAATAGTCAATATGTAGTTATTACCACCTTCTACAGGTTAGCATTATTCTAGATACTACTAAGAAGGGGAAACTGGTTTCAAATGCCTTTATCTTTTTTTAGGTTCTTTTTTTGATAATTTAATATCTTCTAGGGGTTACACAATTTTACTATTTTAATATAGATGAGCATCTTTTAACATTTTTGGATATCTCATTTATCTTTGAAAAATGAACACTTTGGATACCATACCTGGAAAAATTCAGAACACATGTACATAACCTTTGCATGACCTCAGAAGGTTCATGAACCCCTAAAACCCACTCATGGCACCTTACAGAGTGCTGTATCTTAGTTTTAGAATGATGGGCAGGTGTTATATTATTTCCTAAAACCTAATGAAGGGTTTTAGACCAAAGGAACTAGAGCAAAGGACAGGGAAGGATGGATTGCTATTAGAAAACAAGGAATGTTTTTATGACTTAATTCTAAAATGCCTCTCTCCCAAAGTCTAATATGTTTAGAGGTGAGTTTTTGGAAAGTGACTGGATCCTGAGGATGCTATACTCATCAGTAAATTAATCCACTGATGAGTGGATAGCTGAATGTTCTGTCAGGAGGTGGGGCCTAGTTGGAGGTGGGTTATTGGGGTCATGTCTTTGGAAGATATCTCTCTCTCTGTTTCTTTCTTGTTTTCTGATTCTTGGCTGCCACAGATTTTCACCACTATCTCTCTCTGCCATGTGGTTTCTACCTTGAAACCAGCTAACTGTGGACTGAACCCTCTGAAACCATGAGCCAAAATAAACCATTGTTCCTTTACATTGCAGGTGTCAGGTATTTTGTGCCAGCAAAGGAAAAGTGACAATACAGGGATGATTTTAAATTTCAGTTTCTTTTTTTTCTTTTTAGCAGGATATATTTATTTATTGAGAGAAAGAAAGCTTCTGCCTGAGAGAGAGAGAGAGCGAGAGAGACAGAAGGGGTCCCGAGTGGGTTGCCCTAAATTTCAGTTTCTTATTCTAAAAACATCCCCAAGAATAAGTTGAGTATGATACTAAAAGCATAGACTGATCATGTTTCTACTATTGCAGATATTCTATTAATTAACACTCCTGTAGAGGAGACTGGGTTGGACATAAACTCTAAGTGATCATTTGGAAGTTAGTATGAAGTTACATTCATCAGAGATAGAAATTAGGAGATTTCCCACATAAACTTGTGCATTGGAGGCCAAAGGACACAACTCAAATTTCAAGAAGTGTTAAAACTAGGGAAAGCTGGACATGGTGACATATGCATATAATCTTAGCACTTGGAAAGCTAAGGCAGGAGAATCTCCACCAACAAAGGGAGACTCTATGTCCAACAAAACAAAGCAACCAACCTGCAAGAAGTTAGTGGCAACTGTCAGAAGTGGGAACTGGAAATATGTAGTTAATATCTTTAAAGGAATATGAAATGACTGACAAGATTTCTCTATGATGTTCATTACTCTACTGTTTTGGAAGTTTATGGTATGTGACTCTACCACTCACTCTTCCTGGTTTATGCTATCATTTATTAACCTTTAGAATCTAGGACTCCATTCACTCAGTGAAGACTTTGACATTTGTATATAGTTTCCTCTGCACTCTTAATTTTAGGATAACTTCAAAGCCTAAGTGAATATCCACATAAACATTGGAGGCTCTATATTTCCCAAAATTCTCATGTACACAGATGTTTTCTATTTCCTGTCACTCATCAGGTCCAATGACCATTCAGAATTACTCATTTCTAAGCTAAAGTCATTAATTAACACTCCTTAATAAAGTATTTAGTCTTTAGCCTTACTTGCTCAGATACTCCTTTTAAAACTTTCTTCAACTTTTTTGGATTTGTAAGCCATAAAATAATTCACTTTCTCTTTCTGTTCTTCTTACTTTATCTTCACTCCTTTCACAGCGAATTTCAGATATGGTCAGAAAAATGCCTATAAAGGCCTATTTTTATAGTTTAAGCCCTAAATATGCTATGTCTCCCACAGGTATATAATTTAATTTAATTTAATGAAATATGAATAAGCCTTTAGAAAGTGCAGGACATTTTGAAGGCATTTAGGGACCTTAGGGCTTTAAGAACAAAACCAAAAACACTTGAGATAGCTTTGTGAGGTACGATGACCTGTTGAAAACACAGTGACGTTGACCTTGATGAAGAGGGAGTAGAACTACTGGATGACCCATCAGAAGCAATGCCTTCTGCTAAGGAGTGTCCTAAAGAACCTCACCGTGCACAGACAACTTGTAAGAAGTTTGAAGTCATTCACAGCCCGAAAAGAAAAAAAGAAAATACCTCTTTTGTGAACAGAAGTCTTTGGTCTTAAACCACTAGGTTGAACCATCTCTACTATGAGTCTAAAGTAAACTTAAGCTAATGCACAGCACAGGAAGTTGATAAAGAACAAAGGAAAAGTCAACAAAGATCCAAAATTTATAATACTAGACTAAAATATAATGCAAAATGAATAAAGCCAGTAAAATAAATAGGTGTTAATAAATAGCAATCATCTGTAAGAAAAAGAAACTGGGCTCATATAGTTGCTCATGAAAACTGGTGTTAGCTTTCAATGTACACGAAATTACCATACTACATAAACTGTCTGAAGTAGAAAATAAAAGGGGAAACTTCCTCATAAACCTGATAGAAAAGGTCACATAACCTTGATGAAGACAGCTCCAAAAAAAGCACTAGACCAATTTTAGTTATGACTTAGTTGTAGTTGTAAATGCAAAAACCCAAAGCAAAGTTCTAAGAAATAAAATCTAATACTTTAAATACTAATGTAACATAACCAAGTAAGATTAATGTAGAAATGCAAACATGACTGAAATGGGAAATCTAATAATGCATCTCAGTAATAAATAAGATGAGAAAATGACATGATTATCTTAATAAATTTCAAGAATGCATCCAATAAAATCAATGCTCTTTAATAACTACACACATAATACACACATACATATACATATGCATGCACAAAATATTATCTAGCAAGATAAGAATATTCTCTTGTATGATATTGAATGTACTCCTCAGATCATTAGCCAGCATCATACTCTATAATATACACAAAGAACATGTTTTGTCATCACTTCAATTAAAATTATTCCAAAAAATCTAATCACTCAATAAATGAGAGAAAATATATAAAAATATTTACTGGAAAGGAAGAAAATAAAAGAAATTATTATTTCATTTCTTTGATTCTTTACTTGAAGTGGTGTAAGAATCTGTGAAATATTGAGAATGAGAATTTAGCAAATGATTCAAATTATATATGCACACATTATTAAAAGTCTAAAATATGTATACATGTACAACTATTACCCATCTAATATGTCAGCAATACTAAATTAGAAAATGAACAACATAAATAATAAATTATGTATGCAGAAAACTATAATAAAAGTTGTGAGTCCATATGAAGAAAATTTTACCCATGGGTATCAAAAACTGAATAGAGAACTTCTGTGCTATATAGATGCTAACTATTCCATAATTAATTGACACATTTAATAAAACTTTATTTCTTGGAATTGTGACAATGTGTACTAATTTCATGTAAAGGAATAAAGTTGATAAAAAAGTTAAGAAAATATGGAAAAAGAAGAGTAATAATTGGAAATCATACAGGGAAATATCAAAAACCTATTTCAGTAATAATAAATAGTGTGGGTTTGATATTTGGGCGCAAAGAAGCACTAGTGGAGCAGTAGATAAAAATCCACAGGAGAACCAAGTACTGAGAATCGCAAGGGGGCATTTTACCTACATGGTAAGGAAAGGTTAACTCATTCAAAAAAATAGTTATGGACTCATGGTGACCTATTGAAAATTATAGTGTACCTCACACCAAAATTATCTGAAACTACAAGAGTGCAATAAAAACAAGGCACACGAAAAACAAATATAGTTAAACAGTTTTAAAATCCTGAGATTGGGAAGATTAAAAGCATGACATATTAATAGCCCTAACTGTAAAAAAAATGTTATTCATTTCATAAAAATGGAAGAAAAGCTAATGACAAAATAAGGGAGAAAATTTGAGAACTGTATGTGTATTAGCTTTCTGTTGCTGTGACAAAATACGTGACACACACCTCTAAATCAAGAAAAGGTTTATTTTGGCTCACAGTTTCAGGGACTTCGGTTCACGATCAGCTGGCTTCACAGCAGACATGGCAGAAGGGCATTGCAGAAGAAAGCTACTCAACTCATGGCATCAAGGAAGCAGAGAGTAGGGGATGAGCCCTACGGAAAGGAGCCAGGGACCAGACATAATCTCCAAGGCCACACCCTATGACTCACCCAGACACACATGAAAGTGTGCTTTACTGATCCAGTCAAACTCACCAAGGAGGAAATACAAATGGTCTAAGCTTATAAAAATAGAGTTTAGATTCATTAGCACTCAAAGAATTGTAGATTAATAAGAAAATAGAATATTTACTATTTGTAAATATAAATTAATATTTGCAATGTAATTACCAAAAAGGAGGAAAAATGCATCTTCATATTTATTATAATGAAAATTGATATCTTCCTAGGAAATGATGTATCACAGATCCAAAAATATATTCAAGTGCCTTTTGACTCATCTACTGCAATTATAAGAATTTAGTACAAAGAAGTAATCTGAAATGTACAAAAATTATACTCAAGAATATTTTTGGTCAATGTCTCTCACTTCCTATTTTAGCATTAGTGGTAGCATTATATCAATTGAATTATGTTTAAATTCATTACCTATCATTCCAGAAGTTAAAGTGTTTCCCTGTATTTTCCAAGTTTCACTACAGATCATTTGCCATGCTCTACACTATCTTGATGAGATTCCTTCTGGGTTGCTTCATATCTGGGTTTCATTAGAGTCTGTGAGACTAACACAATTAGTATATTTAGAAAAATTGGCAACATGCTCATTTCTTTACCTGAACTTCAATTAAAAAGTCATGTGAATGGGAAAAAGACACAGGGAAGGACTTTTGCAATTTACCCATCCTATAAAACTCACCCTGGTAGGTTTCCCTAGCATAGCAAAGATCAAACAATACTGTTGTTTAGTGACCAGCATTCTTGAGTCTATTTCTTTCCTTCAAGGCCTAGAGTAAAAGTTGATTTTCCTCAGGTACTGTTTAGTTTTGTGACCTTTATTTCCTTAAACACTTTAGGTGCTAATGGTGTTTTAAAATTTTTATTTTATGCCATATAAATGTGTGATTAGAAAAACATCCTTGTGTTCCACATATGCAATAAATAAAGTGGCAACTAATTAGTATGGAGTGTTTCCTAGGAAAAGAAAACTAGACCCAGAATCCGTCAACAGAACAAAACATTAGCACTTCTAGCAGGACAGAAGACAGGCCAGGGGCAGTGTCTGCTACAAGCCTGCAGAGGGACTTGGCCCTCTGTGGTTTTATTTGGATTATTTCAGATGGGGAGTCATAAAACAGAGCTAAGACTGGGAGCTAGGGTTTAAGGGGACCTGCTACAGGACCAAGAGGATGCAAGTGATCAAGGACATACTCATACTATAGTCAACTATATATGTTAAAACCTTTTGCTTCAACATCCAAGGAATTTGCACACCTTGAAGAAAAGTAATTTTGATATTTTAAAAGTGATTCATCAAATAAATTTACATATTCAAATGGAAGTATAATATCCTTGACATTTAAAAATGGGCATTGAAAGTATGGGTCTATTTTTCAAATTAGTAAATACAATATTCTTCCATGTATTTTTGTCACTTCAGTGTCCCTAATTATTTAGATTTATTCTTCATGTGCATGGTTCAGAGTATTGGCTGCCATTACATTCCTGCTGAGTACTTGAAGCTCCCTGCATTAATAAGTATACTCAGGAGGGATGATTTAGGCAACATGTGTTAGGTCAACTCATTGCTTATTAACATCTGGATGCTTTTTCAAGTAGTAGCAACACAGCAAGGGGTAATGCTAAAAAGCTTTAAATTAGAAGAACTGACCAAGGGAACCCAGATATACAAGTCTTCTATTTTAAATAGCTGCTATATCTACTTAACATAAACTTATTAAAATTAAGTGAAAACTTGTATTCAGTTTCTCTTTTGATTCATTGTAGAGAACAAACAAAGAGACAATCACCAGATAACAAATTGGGAAGATGTATGTTAAGAAACATATTAATTCATGTTCCAGCTGAGTGGCTGGAGCATATCCTCGTAGGGCAGATGGGGAGCTAAGGAGAGTCCAGTCCTCAGACATACATAGCTAAGTGGCATTTCTGAATGCTTATTGGTGACGTGTAGTGCATGCATTTTCTTTGCTCCATCCTTTGAAAAAGTGTACTGCCTGATCTGACTAACACTGACACTTGCTACTGCCTCTCTGACCTCAGTTTGTATCCTTTTACCTCCCTTTCACATCCGTTCACAGGATCCCTGTGCTTTTCTTCAAAAAGACCAGTGCACCTGTCCAAATGTCATTAGCAGGCACTCCCTGAACACTAACACCTCCCCGGACTCCCTATGGAGCCCAACCTGCTTCCTTTTCTTCCATAGTACCTATTATCATGGGGCATGTTACTTATTTATGTACTTGTTTAGTCTCTCTGCTCTATTACAATGTTCTTAAGGAATCGCATTTGATTTATTCACTGTTTTATCTACTCCCACCAAAGCACTGTCTGGCACATAATGAGTACCCAATAAATATTTAATGAATTGAATGAATAGCCACATATTAATTTTTGATAGGAAGGGAGTTAGACCACATTTCTGGAGACCACTTACATGGCTCTCATTATGCCTCGGTAAGCATGTGATGAGTAATACTTGATGAAATGCTCTGTTGGACAGTGAAAAGAAAACCCACAAATTGGGAAAAAATTTTAGTCAACTGCCCTTCAGACAAAGGTCTTCTATCTAGAACATATAAAGATTTAAAAAATATCAGGCCGTCAAAATTCAAAGACCCAATCCAGAAATGGGCATCTGAGATGAAAACACACTTCTCAGCTGAGCAAATACGAATGGCAAATAAATACGTGAAAAAAGGTTCAGTATCATTGGTCATTAGAGAAATGTAAATTAAAACAACTCTGAGATTTCATCTCACTCCAGAAAGAATGGCCAGGATCAAGAAAACCACCAACAATAAATGCCGGAGAGGCTGTGGGGAAAAAGGAACCCTTCTCCACTGTTGGTGGGAGTGCAGACTGATGCAGCCACTATGGAGGTCAGTATGGAGGTTTCTCAAAAAGCTAGGATTGGAAGTCCCATTTGACCCAGCTATTCCGCTTCTGGGCATATTCCCAGAGGAAGTGAAATCATCATACCACAGTGATGTATGTGCACCCAGGTTTATAGCAGCACAATTTGTGACAGCCAAATCTTGGAAACAACCCAAATGCCCATCAATTGAGGAATGGATAAAAAAGATGTGGTACTTTTATACAATGGAGTACTATTCAGCTATAAAAAATTATCACATTGAGGCTTTTATAGGTAAATGGATG
>RJWT010012698.1:0-22271 GCA_004365215.1 Cuniculus paca
TTTCCAGCCCTAGAAGGAGGAGCAGCCTCTGATCTGAGACAGCTGACCCATCACTCCCACCCTTTACTGGGGATTGAACCCCAGGCCTTCGCACTGAGCTACATCCCCAGCACCTTTCTTAAAATTTTGAGAACAAGGCCAGGCATGGTGGCTCACACCTGTAATCCCAGCACTCGGGAGGCTGAGACAGGTGGACTGTTGTGAGTTCGAGACCAGCCTGGGCTACAAAGTGAGCTCAAGGCCAACCTGAACGGCATAGTGAGACCCTGTCTCAAAAACACAAGGGCCGGGGATCTAGCTCAGTGGCCTAAGCACCTGCCTGGCAAGCGCAAGGTCGTGAGTTCAATCCCCGGTGCCGCAAAAAAAAAAAAAAAAAAAAAAATTGAGAACAAGTCTGCTTCAACCACCCAAGCTTGGCTTAAACTTTCGATCCTCCTGTCACAGCCTCCTAGAGCGCTAGAATTACAGGCGTGCACCACCACACCAGCTTTACCTGAGAGATCTTCAGCCTGAGTGTTGTGCAGAGAGCTACAGGCTTGGGAGCTGAGACTCGGAAGATAGCTAGTGCTGTAACCAAGATAATAAAGTCTGAGTTCGAGGAGGGTGTTGGAGATGGAGAGGCCTCAAGAGTCACTACCACAGGGGCCTCTAGATGTCTTTGTTAATGCACAACTACCTGATTTCGGTGCCACGAAGAATTTCAGAGCTGCAGAAGGATCTCAGCGTGCGAAAATAATTATATCATTAGTTCCCACGGGTTCCATACTGTCTGAGCACAGAGGCCTCAGGTTAGTACTTTCCTACATGATTTTCCTTTCCTGAGTGGTAACGAATCTTTTGCTTCACGAGTGACAAATAAGAGGCACAGAGAGGGAGTTCACAGCTCAAGGCGACGCTGGGAGCGACAGACGCAGATATGATCCCCCAGCACCTCCATCTCTCAGCCCAAACGGCCCTTCTTTCCCTGCTCCCCCTCCTCGCTGCTCCCTCGTCCACAGCCTAGGGCGGCCCTTCTAGCCGCCTCCCTCTTCTCCATGGTTTTCCTTCCTTACCCATCTATCCCCAGGATGACTCTCGTTTCCCTCCCACCCTGGCCCTTCTATCGGCAGCCCATCGCTCTATGGTCGGTCCCCCACCCGCCTCGTCCGTGCTGGCTCGTCACCTTCGCTCGTTCTCTGAGCCCTCCAGTGTGGGGCCTTCTGTCTCCTGTTCTCGTAAGATCCGTTATCTGGGCTGCCTCTCTGGTTCCGCCGAGCAAAAACAGCAGCCAGTAAGAGAGCGATTTTAGAAAAGGGTAAGGGCGTGGGGGGCAAATCTTTTAGGGAGAGACCTTGGGTGGGGGAAAGTGGCGCGTTTCCGGCCCCTTGCAAAAATGCTCCAGCTGGAAACACGAGGCGCAGAGACAAAAGATCCGCTTTCAGCTGGACTCAGCTTATCCCCTCTGATAAGGGATCGCCCTTAAGAGGTCACTCTTCACAGAGTTTTCTGTGGTTCTTTTTTTCTTTTTTTAAAGTACGTTTGTAATACATGATTGCATTCATCATGGGAATTTGGTACGTGTACATAACAAGAGGAACAAAAGCATTCTTAGGGCATAGGCTATAAAATCAACATTCCATAGTGAAGCAACGCCTTAAACCATCAAGGCCGCCTTGCACATTTCACATTCACCCACAGGTACACTTTTTAGCTGGAAAAGGACATTCCCATGTCAACAAGTCCCCTAGGAATGGCCAGAAAAAGAAACTCTGGGCTCTGCTAAATCTACTTGGTGTCTGGATTCACTTGCAATCTACTCATCAAGTCATGGAACCAGCTCAGCATCGCAACAACAGAGCCTGTGCGTAACCAGGACAGTCACAACCGTCTGTGCTCCCTGGAGTCTACTTTAGAAACTTTACAGAACTCAGGGAAACTCCAGCCTTTGCATGTAGAGAGCTGTTGAAGCTGGAAACTTATCACACGCACATGGCCGGGGCATGATTGTCCCAAGAACAAAGAGAGCCCGGGGCAAGCCACATGAAGAAGCTGCTTCAGCCCAGAAAAGCACCTCGCCCCTAGACAAGCCAAGCAATGGGTTGCTAGGCAAAGGGGTACCACGTGACATTGTGTTGCTAAATGTATAAATAAATGCCCCAACAGTGAGGGGGCAGTTCTTGTCCTCCCATCCAGAGAGTGAGGGCGCCACCTGACCCTAGCTTTTGTCTCTTCTTTATTTTGTCATTTTCTCACAGTCCTTCACCCCAGGAACCTTAAGAGCTGTGAGGGTCATGGCACTTGCAAAAATCCACTGCTTAAAGCATGCAGGCCAGAAAACCACTATCAGCCTTAAAACACAAAGTAACAAAAATATTTGAAATACATAATGTAGGAAGTATGAATATTTGTCAAAAATGCAGGACTGTGGTTTTGCCACAGCTTCACACATTTGGTGGACCACAGTAAGTGTTTTGAGCTTCTCTATAATGTGTGGGTCAGGAACAAAAACAAGGCTGAGGTCCCAGGAAGGCTGAGTGGCATCTTCACCTTCCAGGTCCCGCTTCTGGTCTGTAAGGTAACTCCAGCCCATCCCTGATCCATCCCAGCATGGGGCAGACAGCCACCAGCCCTTCCCTCAGGCCAGGCCTGCAGCAGGCAGCAAACAGTGCTCCCTGCACAGTGTCCCCAGACACCTGAGGCACGAGCATCCCAACTACAGCTCTCTCTGTTTTCCTCAATGTTCTTTTAATACCACCTTCTCAGCACGTAGAAAACTAGGCTATAAGCAGGTTTAGCCAACAATAAATATTCGTAAATTGGACACTAAAAATACATTTCTGGGGCTGGGGATTTAGCTCAGTGGCTCAAGTGCTTGCCTGGTAAGCTCGAGGTTATGAGTTCGATCCCCTGTACCAAAAACAAAAAGAAAAAAATACATCTCTCATTAATGCAAATCAACCTTCATACACATTATTCTGCCTTCTTTGACTTTTCTCAAATCAATTCCTAATTTGAGATGTCTTCCAAATACCATTATGAAAAACAAATAGGAACAACACAAGCAGCAGTGGCTCTAGAATTTGGTAGGTTTTAGAAGCATCGTTTTAGCCGGGCGTGGTGGCTCACACCTGTAATCCCAGCACTCAGGAGGCTGAGACAGGCGGATCGTTGTGAGTTCGAGACCAACCTGAGCTACAAAGGGAGCTCAAGGCCAGCCTGAATGGCATAGTGAGACCCTGTCTCAAAAACAGGGCTGGGGATCTAGCTCAGCGGTCTAAGCGCCTGCCCGGCAAGCGCGAGGTCGTGAGTTCAATCCCCGGTGCCGCAAAAAAAAAAAAAAAAAAAAAAAGAGAGAGCATTGTTTTACATTTAAAGGGTGGGAGTGTGCTGGCCTGTGCCCTTGCACAGTCTGCTTCGCCAGGGGCCAGGTCGCAGTTCCACTGCCCCGGAAGCCACACGCAGCTCCCCAGCCCACCACTCCTGAGGCAGCACACAGCCAGTTCTGGTCTAAGATTTCCAAGTTTCTGATTAAACCTAAAGTGCAGTTTTTCTTACCATAATCACTCACTCATTCATGACTGTATTATTTGCATAACAAGCACATAAATTATTCCTTAAGCCCTGCACCTAACTGAGAAGAAAATGTCTCTCCATGATGTCTGGGAATTAGCCTGTGCCCCCAGAGAGTCCGTGTGTTTAGCTAAGCAACATAGTTAAGCCCTACTCTGTGGTACTTCTGTGGATTAGTACAATGATTCAGTCACTACCTCCAAAAGAACTATTTGAACTAGTATTAGAAATGTTTGTCACAAACAGAAATACCCTGCAAATCATATTGTTGCCCACAGGGTTCTCAGAAGCTACACATGCAAGAGCTCTTAAAGACTCTGGAAGACCCAGAACAGAGACCCTAGGGCTATGCCTGTAGCCACTCCGGCCGCACGCCTAGGGCCAGGTCCCTAGCATTGTCTCAAATTCGCTCTCGAAGAGACTCGGCTGCCAGGCTGCAGGCCACAGAGTGCTGCACACGGTTACTGCTAAGGGCACAGGTCAGGCACCACGTGCATCTGCGCATTGGCTGCATGGAGACCCGTGGTCCTGCAGGGCAGGCACCACTGTGGGACCCTAGCCAGTGGCTGCTCAGAGTTCTGCACAGCATAGGTCACATAAGGAGGGCATGGGGAAGCTGCGGCGCTCTCCTCAGACAGCACTGCAGAGCCCATGCGCACTGTTCTGGAATCCTGCACTGCAGATTTCCAAACCAAACAATCACCTGTGCTTTCTGCACCAAGACCGATCATCTTCCCATCTTGGCAGGCAACCGGAAGCAGACACCGACACTTGTACCCCATGTGGATCTACGAGCAGCCCACGGGCACATGGACATCATCCTCAGGACTCTGCCACACCTGGCTATCAGAATGGATCAAGGAACTTTTTTTTTTTTTATCTTTTTGAGACAGGGTGTCACTGTGCAGTTCGGGCTGGCCTTGTACTCACTTTGTAGCCCAGGCTAGCCTCAAACTCTTGGTGATCCTCCTGCCTCAGCCTTCTGAGTGCCACCATGCTGGGACTCAAGGGCCCTTCTGACCACAGCCTAGGGCTTCTTCCAGTGCTTCAGAATAGCACTCTGTTGCAGCAACCATCCATCTGCTCTTCACGAACGCCATCTGTTCACCTGTGGACCTCGGAGCGGCCAGCAGAAGCTGGACGAGGACCATAAAGACCTCCTGTGGTTCCAGTTTTGTATCCTGAGACTGCAGAGATGCTGGGAAATGCCCACTGGAAGGGGACCCAGAATAGGGGAGAAACTCACACGAAGCCAGGAACCACATGGGACTCAAGGGAGCCAGGCTCCAAATGGGATCTTGAGTCTCAGTATTTAGTGCTTCAGTGTTTTTTTCTGTATTGTAATCCGAATATTGAATATTATAATCCAAGTATTGCAATCCCTTTTCTAATCTTCCTCACAATCTGGAAAATTATATTCGAAACCCCATTGAAATGTTATTAGAATCCCGGCAAGTTAATTCCAATCGACCACCTCCAATGCAACCCACAGCAAGAGTAAAGACACCAAGACATATGCAAAGTTAAGGGCAGCCAAGGGGTCCTAAGCCAGGTCCAAGTGAGGATGTGTGGACAAAGGCCCTGATCCAAGGCCTCTCCCAGAATTGGTTATCTTGTGAAGAAGGGGGTGGTTCAAGGATGAGTGACAGGGAAGACGGTGGGAACTCCCTGAGTCACTTGAGCTGGCTGGTCACGTGGGGAAACAAGCATCCTTGTAATATGCAAGTTATGCAGAAGGACCAGTCTACATAACTCCACTGGGATAGTATGGGAATGAGTTTAGGAGGCTGTGGCTTCAGTTTCTGACATGTAAACTTTTGTGCCCTGAGGAGTCACAGCCTCTTATTTTGAGGTTCATACCCAGCTGACATTCCTGGAGCTGAGTGGCTCTGCCATCCCGCTGCACTCATGTCTTTTACAGGGAGCACTATGTGAGGAAACAGGAGACTGTCAGGTTGGCCTCCGGGACTGCATACCAGTACTTCGGCTGGCCTTATTTGCATCACTAAGAGCCAATTGAAGGGAGAAGCTAATAGCATAGCCCACTCTGTACATATCAGTATGTGGAAATAAGACTCGATTTAACTAACATTGCAGTAATTGTTCTGCATTCAAGGGGAGTCACTCAAATTGCCTCCTACATTTCTGTTTTAAAATAGGTGGAGGGCCGGGGATTTAGCTGGGCTGGGGATTTAGCTCAGCGGCCTAAATGCCTGCCTGGCAAGCGCGAGGTTGTGAGTTCAATCCCTGGTGCTGCAAAAAAAGAAAAAAAATAGGTGGAGTAGGAATTAACAGGAGGGCTCTAAAAGACGCTTGGAGGGCTCTCACAATCAGGTTCCAGCCTGAATCCCAGCCTTGTAGATCTAAGTCTCCTTTCAGCCAAGCAAGGCAGATATTTTTTCCCTTAAAACTAATTAAGGTCCTAGTATTCAGGAGGCTGAGGCAGAAGGATCACAAATCTAGCCCAGCTTGGGCAACTTAGCAACTTAGTGAGACTTTGCCTCAAAATTAAAAAATTAAAAGGGGCTGGAGATGTTAATGCAAGGGGCCTGCCTTCAATTCTCAGTACTGCAAAGAAGAGGAAAGAGGAGGAAGAGGAAGGGCGGGGGAGCAACGTGACTGAGCACAGGCACTTACCCCTTGCAGGCTCCTCATGGCGCAAGTCCTCCGCTAGCTAAGAAGTGTCCACAATTCAAAGATTATTTAGGATCACTCACTGCTCAAAAGTTCTGCAGCTCTGATAAAATCAGCCATGAAAGAAACAAGATTTTCGCAAACTCGACAACAATACTAAAACTACAGAAGTTGTGGATCTGAAACAAAACGTTGCTAAACTTCCATTTTCTACCAGTGTTTCTAGAAATCAAACCCAGTCCCTCACATATGTCTGTCTGCTTGACCACTGACCTGAAACCCAGCCCGATAATAAAAATTTTGAGCAGCTGTATTAAAGCAAGATTATCTGTCTATTTTCCATGCAAAATGGCTCACAAAATTTGTAAAGTATAGGTAAGGGAATGTAGGTATCTTAGTTACATTTCTTTTATTGCTGAGACAAAATACCCAACACCCAAAATGAAGGAAGTAAAGGTTTATTTAGCTCACAGTTTGTGGAGGTTTCAGTCCACAATTGGCTGGCTCCAAGGCAGGGTGGCATGGCACTGGGGCAACACTTCAAGGCAGCAGAAGACAGCAAAAGCAACAAGAGTAAAAAGCCAGTTTCTGGTCCTAGGGCGGGTGTAGCACCCATACTGTCTCCATGCCCTCCTCTTGCACAGGCTGAGGATGTTTACAAAGTGAGGACCCTGGCTCCCTGCCATCCCTTAGTTAAGCTTCTAAACTTCTCATGTTGACAGAATGAATGTATTGCAGAAGGAGAAAAGAGTCTCAGAAAGTAAATTAAATTTTTTAAAGTTTGTGTGCTGTAATTTGGGATCTTGAAATTATGTAAATATCCTTTAAATGCAATTGACTGGGATTCATTTTTTTCATACTAAATAAATGTTCGTGGATATATTTTATTTTGTATTTTATTGTTCTTGTTTTCTTAATTGTGTAAAAGACTCTCATCTTTCATGCTCACTGAGCTCTCATTAAAAATTAGTTATCATTGCTGATATTATTGTCATCTGCAGACCCATGCAGGAGGGTCTGAGGATGACCTCTTTGAGGATTACTATTGGCTTAGGGTGGCAGAAGCCATTGCTCCCAGCTACTTGCATTGATTCATTTCACATCTAGTGCACGGGTTGTGCTGTGTCCTACAGTGGTATGGAGTAGCCTGGAGGGTTATTGTACATGACAGCCCACATCTTAACATGGGTGCTGGCAGTAAGGCTAAGAATGATGATGATTTGGTCTCTAACCCCAAGGTGCTTACACTGTGATGACATCTATCCATGAATTTATTTGAAGTTGTTTGTGTTTGCTTGTTTGTTTGCTTTGTCTTTTTGAGACAGGGTCTCACTATGCTGTTCAGGCTGGCCTTAAATTCATTTTGTAGCCAAGGCTAGCCTTGGGCTGGCAGTGATCCTCCTGTCTCAGCCTCCTGAGTGTCAGGTTTACAGGTGTGTGCTACCACACCTGGCCCAGTTTATTCTTTAACTTTTTGTCCTTATAATTTGGAAAAAAAATCATCTAATTTGTAAAGCTAGTTCTTTGTCTTTAATCTCTATGGAAATACATTTCACATATACCGCCCATCTATTTGAAGTACGCAATTCAGTTATGAGTATATTCACAGATATGTGTAAATATCACCACAGTCAATTTTATGACTGTTTTTGAGACAGGATCTTGCTCTGCAGCTTGGACTCCCCTCATGCTCACCCCCCCTCCTGCCTCCGCCCCTCAAGTTTACAGCTCCATCTTATTTTGATTAGGATTTTCACAGACAACAGGGAACGAGTCAAGAAGACCACATTTAGCTGAGCACTGTGGTGCACAACCATAATCCCAGAACTCTGGGAGGCTGAGGCAGAAGGATCTCAAGTTTGAGCCCAGCCTGGGCAGCTTAGTGATTTAATGAGACTGTATTTCAAAGTAAAAAATAAAGTGTTGGGGCTGGGGATATAGCTCGGTAGCACAGTGACTGCCTGGCAGGCATGAGGTCCTGAGTTCGATTTCCAGTTCCAATAAATAATAAATAGGACTGGAGGTATAGCTCAGCGCAAAGGCTCATGTTTCAATCCCCAGTATGGAAAGATAAAAGTCCACATCTGTTTGGCTGTAGCTGGTTCCAGATACTATGCCAGTCCCTTGGCAGTCTCAATCTAGGGCAGTATCTTTGCCAAGCAACCCAGCCAAAATGGACCATGGTGCCCATTTTGATGTCCACTGGTGACTGCGAGGGAACTTTGCTTGCCAAAAGTTGTATGGCCATGGATAAACAGGTCCAGACCTGGACTTGCTGACCTGATAGTTTCTGCCCATTCCACTCAACAAAGCGCTCCTCTTCCATGCCAGCAGCCCCAGGTTCTGCATGGAGCCCTTTCTTCTGCACGCATTCACAGAGGCATCCACCTGCCTCTGCTATGCAGTCACAGGAAGTTAGTTTCCACACTCTGAAAAGAGTGGTAGGTCATACCTGTAATCCCAGGTCTTGGGAGGCTGAAGCAGGAGGATCACCACAAGTTTGAGGCCACATACTGAGACCCTGCCTCAAAGAGGGGAATGGAGAGAACAAAGAATGAGTTCTGTGTATTGAAAACCTCATTTAACAAAGGGATTCTCTGTGAGAAACCATTTGACACCCAACAGTTAGGTAAAAATGTAAATGCTTGAAAAAAAAATTGTTTTGAGACAAGGTCTCACTATGTAGCCCAGGCTGGCCTTGAACACACAGTGATCCTCCTGCCTCTGCCTCCCAAGTGCTGGGACTACAGGCGTGCACCACCATGCCTGGCTTACATTGTGATCATTTTTATTCCTTCTTCCCCCACCCTTCCCCAGATCCCTGTCTCATCGACACAGCACCTTCTCCATTTCCTACCGTCTCTTTCATTTTGCAATTTTTGGGGGGTACTGGAAATCAAACTCAGGACCTTGTGCTTGCCAGACAGGCATTGTGCCGCTGAACTGTATCGCCAGCCCCTCATTTTGCTCTTTAATTGTTTATTTTTGGGGTTTCTCACCTTACAGCTACAATTCAATATTTAACCTTCCATGTCTGATTTCACTTAGCATTGTGGTCCTCAAATTCATCCACTTTCTTATTTATGGCTGAGTAACACTCCACTGTGTGTAGATACCGTGTTTTCTTTGTTCATTCATCTTCTGATAGGCCACTTACAAGATTTTGCTAATGAACTGTGCTGCTGTAAACGTGTTGTACATGGATCACTGTCACATGATGTCTTTAACTCTTTTGGGAAGGTATCTAAGAGAGGAATAGCTGGGTCAAATAGAGTTTTAGTTCTTTGTGGGTTTTTTCTCAGGACTCCTCCCCATCACAGATTTCCATAGTGGTGACCCCAGTTAACACCCCCACCGACAGTGTGGCAGGGTCCCCTTGCTCCACAGCCTGGCCAGTACTCGCTGTGGTTTGAGCTCCTGATGACAGCCATTCCAGCCTGTCAGGTGGAGCCGCAGTGGTGACAAAGCTCGGAGCAGCACAGCCCGTTAACCCGCGGCATAAATGCCCGCAAGGTAGCACAGACACCATGGCTACACCGTATCACCGAGGGGCGACAACCGCCTGTGTCGGTGAAGACCGAGGCCAGGGCTCAGCCCACGCTGATGGGAGCTGATTCATCATTAGACCTGCACAGGCAGGAGATGGAAATGACATAACCTCAGGTAAAGGAGAGACTGGGGATGCAGACACACAAAGGACTGAGGGTACATGTGCTGTGTGTATTTTACAGTGTGTGAGTGTGTGTGTGTGTGTGTGTGTACGCGTTGAGGGTGCAGAAAGGTCTAAACTCACAATATCTCCCAGGCTGGCCTCGAAGTTGTGGCAATTCTACTGCCTCAGCCTCCTGAGAGCTGGACTTAAATGTCTGTTTAAAGGCTGTGTAACTAGGGCTGGGGATGTGGCCCAGTGGCACTGCACGTGAGTCCCTGAGTTCATTCCACAGAAACGTAGAGGGGACAATACCTATGCGACGCAGACTCAGCAAAAGACTCCATGCGTATGTGGTCAAGGTAGGTTTTGCTATAGGAATAATCTCAAAGTTCAGTGATTTAACCCTACAAATGTTCATTTTATTTTACTTTACTTTGTGTTACTGAGGGTTGAACATAAGGCTGAGCTACAGCCCCAGCTCTTTTAGTTTTTAAAATTTTGAAACAAGGCCTTGCTAAGAGGCCAAGTCGCCCAGGCTGGGCTCAAACCGTCGATCACCCTGCCTCAGCCTCCCAGCGTGCCGGGCTCAAACGCCCCTCGCCAGTGTGCAGGGTCCCAAGCGCCGACCAGCGCGGGGCTCGCGTTCCAGCCGCGGCCCGGGGCTCAGCATGGCCCGGACCAGAGCCCGGCAGGAGCGGAAGGCGCGGGGGACCCACGTCGCCCTCGCTGCCGCGCCCCGCAGCTGCACTCAGCTTCCAAGGACAAGGCGACCGCGGCGGGGCGGAGCGGGAGCGGCGCTGCGTTGGGGGCGCGCCCGGGAGCGCGGGGCGGGGCCGCGCGGCCCTGTCCGTGGTGCTGCCCGGCGCTCCGCTGCGCTGCGCCCTCCACGCCCGCCGCGTCGCAGCCCGACGGGGTGCAGAAGTGTCGCGTCACTGTCCTCCCGAGCTACGCCGAAAGGTGACACAAAAGCCCTTCCTGCGCAAATAAACAGGTCCTCCAGAGCCGGCGAGGGCCGCTCGGCGTGGCCGGGAGAGGGGCGTCCCAACCCGAGGCCTGCGTGCAGCCTCCCCGGGATTGGCGCGCTGACCACAGGGCGGGAACGGCTGTCCCCCACTGGCCACGCCCCCTTCGCCACGCCCCCTTGCCTCTGGCAGCGCGCCTGCGCGGTGCCCCTTACACGGCTCGAGCCCCGCCCCCTTCCAGAGCAATCATTGGCCTCGGGGACAGGGCTTGGGCGCAAGATGGCCGCCAAGCGCCGGGAGCCCCCGAGTCCGAGCTCCCCGACCCCGGCGTCGCGATCCCCGGAGCTGCCGGACCTGGTGCGGGCGAGGAAGGGGCTCAGGCGGGGGACTCGAGGGGACGGAGGTCACAGGGCAATGGGCGGGGTCGGGGCGGAGCCTACGGGGGTGGGCGGGGGTGGGCGAGGGCTCTGGCCCTGGGGGCTGGGCTTCTGGGGGGCCACGCCGGGGCGGGGTTTAGGAGGAGCCTATGAGCATGAGGGCGGGGCCTAGAGAGGCGGGGCTTGGACGAGGCCGGCTCCTGGAAGAGGCGTTCTGGGGGTTTTATTTGCATAACTGGGTGGAGCCTTCAGAGGGGCGGGGCCTCGGGAAATTCTGGGTCTAGTGATTTAGCTCAAAGGTGGAGAAGGCGACCCTGAGAGCAGGGGTTGTGATCAGGTCACCAGGTAGGGTTGGGGGGAATGCTTCTGCAGGGGGTGCCTCTCGAATTTCCGAGAGAGGATCCGGGGCAAGAAATGGATGACAGGACTCTCCTCCACATCCCGCACCTCGGGCTTGGGGGGTAGCCCGGGACGTCCGTTCATTCGACGACGTTCACTGAGCCCCTGGCCGGACCCTGCGCAGCCGTGGCCACGACCGAGCGGTCCTGAGTTCTCTCGTGGCTTGCAGTCCTGCAAGGGAAGAGGGCTGATGAGCGGGATTCCCTGTGACACGTTCTAAAAGGAAAGAAAAAGTGAGCTGATAGCGTGGGTGGGGAGCTAAATTTAGGCCGCAGCAGTCAGCCGCGTGCCGCTGACCTTCACAGTGGGGTCAGAGAGCGGCAGGCGCCAGCCCTTGGTGAACACTGCGTGACGGCGGGGACCTGGAGCCGCTCCCGGGAGGTGGGGTGCTGGGACACAGGAGGAACGGGGATTCCCTTTAGGGCTTTTCGGTTGTGGAGGGGAGAAGCGAAAGGGCTTCTGGCGAGGGTGGAGGAGGGAAGGCCTGGACCGGGTAGACTTGGGCAGGAAGAGAGCCGAGTCCTGGAAATTGCGGTCAGACGTGCGGAGGAGCCTGGTGGGCGTGCAGCGGTCTGGGCGCGCGGTGGGGGGGGGGGGGTCCACAGGCTCCTTTGTCTCCTTCCTTCGCCAGGTCCTGGTGCCCGATGACGGCCGCCCCGCCACCCCCCCGAGTGACCTCATTGAGATCCAGGTGGTGAAGGTCACAGACACCACGCTGGTCCCCGAACCCCCAGAGCCGGGCTCTTTCCACTGCGCCTTGTGCCCAGCCGCCTTCCGGCTGGTGTCCGAGCTGCTGTTCCACGAGCACGGCCACCTGGCGGGCGCGGCCGGCGGCGGGCGCGGCGGAGACCCCAGCCGGTGCCACGTTTGCGGCCACAGCTGCGCGGGGCCCGCCAGCCTGCGCGCGCACTACAGCCTGCACACCGGGGAGCGGCCCTACCGCTGCGCGCGCTGCCCGCGCGCCTTCAAGGCCCTGCAGCCCCTGCTGCGGCACCAGCACCGCCACGGCGCCGAGCCCGGGCCCTCGCGCGCGCCCCCCACACGCGCCGCGGCCGCCGGGGAGCGGGGTCCCGATGCGCCCCCGGAGAGGGCCGAGGTGGTGCTGGCCGCGGCAGCGGCGGGCGCGGCGATGGGCAAACCCTTCGCCTGCAGGTTCTGCGCCAAGCCGTTCCGCCGCTCCTCCGACATGCGGGACCACGAGCGGGTGCACACGGGCGAGCGGCCCTACCACTGCGGCGTGTGCGGCAAGGGCTTCACGCAGTCCTCGGTGCTCAGCGGCCACGCGCGAATCCACACGGGCGAGCGCCCTTTCCGCTGCTCGCTCTGCGATCGCACCTTCAACAACTCCTCCAACTTCCGCAAGCACCAGCGCACGCACTTCCACGGGCCCGGGCCCGGGCTGGGGTCTCCCGTGTTGGCGGCCGAGGGGTTGGGGAGGGCGTGCGGGCCAAGCCACCCGCAGGAGGAGGGGTGCGGGGACGAGGTGAAGGCCGAGGTTGACCAGTAGGCCAGGACAGCCGGCCGAGGCGTTAACACGAGATGTCGCCCTGGGAGTGGTGCGGGGAACGGAGGCGACGGTGAAGAGGGGGGACCAGGAGCAGCCCGCCTGCACGGCAGAGCGCAAGGACCAGGTTCTGGACTCCCAGAAGCCCATGCTCCGCCTGTGAGCCCCAGAGAAAGAGCAGCAGCCCTGTGGTGCCCAGCTACATGCAAAGACCACGGGGAATTTCACAGCCTCCTTCGCATCCCTGTTTATTCGTGTTCGAGACTCAGCGTGTCACAACAGAGTCTGGAGGCCACAGAGGGAGAGGACCAGGGCCACACTCCTGGCCCAGCCCTTAGTCTGCAGAGCCCTAGACTGTCTGAGGATGCCCGGTGAACCAGGGTGGAAACTTTTGCCTACCTCACCAATTGCACTGGACCCGGGACGACTGCTCACCCCCAGGCAGAAGAGGCCCAGTAGGTGGTGTGTAGACTCTAGGGTCCCATCACTCAAAGCCAGAGGGTCCCTAGTCACAACTGGAAGCACCGAGGATGTAAGCCTGACCTTAGGATTACTGCTTCCCCCGCCCCCATCCAGACCCCTGTTCAGACCCAACTAAGCAGGCCTAGCAAGCAACCACCCACCACCCTTCCCTAAGCTGTGGGCAGCCTGTGGTCCCCACGGCTCCAAAGTGGCCTCAGGTTTCTCAAATTTCCTCCACTTGGGATTTGAAGCAGACAGCTACCACCAGTCCCCAGCGATCCGGAAGAAGGGCAGGTGCCTGGGCAGGGACAGGAGGAGGTGGGAGCTAGAAGCGGGAAAACTCCAGTCTTCTGTTCCTATTAAAGGACTGTCTGACGGGCTGCTGTCCATCACTCTTGCATTGAGGTGGTCTCTCCGGGGAAGCGGAAACGGCCACTCTGTGGTCTTGCCATTAGTAGCAACTTGCATTGGGCTCTGCCCAGACCTGTAAGGTTGGGGCTGAAAGATGCACACCTGTCATCCCCAGCTACTTGGGGCTGTCTCATGTTCCAACCAGCCTGGGCAACTTAGGGAGACCCCAACTCAAAAAACAGAAAAAAGGATGAACAGGCTGTTCAGAGGCGTTGTTTCCAACCTGAGAGCGGAACAGGTGCGGGAGGATCGGCACATGACGGGACACCTGTGACCACCAGGCTTGTGGAGAAGGAAGAGTCCCTGATCTGCTCGTGGAGATAATGGGCCGCTAGCATCATCCTGTTCCCCAATGTCCACGAGCCATCACTCCCAGATGGCTCAGAATGGGACAAAAGTGACCCGCTTCCCCCCCAAGAAACGTCCCACTCCTGTCCCCCTGCCAAGCCGTAGGGCTTCCTTGGCCTCTTCCTCGTCTGTCCCTCCTCCTGCTCAGGTGTGTCTTCCTCACCACCCCACGCCAGCGGGGCAGCTACAGCAGCCCGGTGCTCAGGCCCACCTTCTTCATTCCCCCGCACTGCAGCCACAGGGTCCCTCCCGCCGACACGGAGCTCCTGTGGCTTGCAGAAGGCGTCACGAATGTGTCTACAAGAGCGGGTGGCAATGTAAGTAAGCCATCCAGGTCGGGGGGAGGGGAAGCACCATCGAGGTGAAATAGGGCAAAAGATGCTTGGGCTCACGGCTGGGGCTCAACACGGAGTGGCAGGAGGTGGCGGCTGGTTGGAGAGTCTGCCCGGTCAGAAGTGGACAGCAGAACTCAGCTTCCGTGGAGATGCAGATTGGATTTCTAGGTTTTCCAAAGTTCTCACAAGTCCCATTAGTTCTTATGAGAAGTCTTCTCGGCCTGGAGCATGCTATGCAGGTCCTCTGCCACCGAGCTCCATGCCCAGCCCTCTGAGTCCTTGCTTAATGCAAAGACCGGGAAAAGTGTTTCATTCCCATCCAAACTGGCAGATGCCAGCTTCCAGCCTCCAACCTACAAAAGTCCCCCACGCCCTACAATCTAGAGTTCAAGACCCTGCAGGACCTAGGCATACTCATCCATTAAACTCTCCAGATTAGCTGGGTTGGGTTGGGCACACCAAACCCTCCGCTTAGAAGTCTGCCCACCTTAGCTGGCAAGCTCCTGTTGCTGTGTCACGATCTGGGCATCACCTTGTCCACACACTTTCTAGCTGTCACCTGTCTGATAACGTGACTGCCCCACATTCTCTCACCTATGCATAGGGATGCTTGCATGTCCCTTACGTTGACCATGCTTCCTTCTGTGTGGCTCGAGCATGGGCAGGAGGCCTGTGTCGTGGCGGGTCTGCAGAGCCAGGGTGGAATGGCCATGCTGGGTTGCAGCCCTCCCACGTCACGTGACTCCTGCCCAAGGAGGGCTATGAGGGGCGTTTGAATCCCCTCAAACCACGGTCCTGGCGGGGCGTGTGCTATGAGCAAGCTATATGACAAATGAGTCTGCACCGGCCTGCAACGGATACTCGCCAGCCGCCTCCTCTGGTTCCAGAGGGTGAGGGCCACGTCCAGCCTGGGACCCAGTGGACAGACTTCCGGGAAAGGCCACTGAGTGGGCAAATGCCGACAGGCCGGCAGAGGGGAGGGACCTGTGCTCCTGGAGTTCCGGGGGACTCACCGTCTCACCCATCTCCATTTGCCCAACTCAGGGACCCACGTGTGGAGTCCGGTTATCCCTCAACAACTACCGGCTGAAGAGCAGGAGGCAGAGGGGCGGTGCACCAGATCCTCCAGGAAACAAAACGTCCCAACCCGTGTTCGGCCAGCGCTTAAGCCCCGCTCTCCCTGGGGTGCAAGGACAGACAGCAGGGCCCTGTTGTTAAAGATTTATTGTTCTCTGCTCTGTACAAGCGGCGTCTGCCACCCCGGCCCCCCACCCCACAATCCAAAAGCACCCCCTTCCGCCATCCTGGCTGTGCATATCCCACAGCCCAGCCAGATTCCAAAGGGAGGGGTGTGCAGTTCAGCTGCATCTCCATCAGAGAACTCGCTCCCCAGGTGCAGGGCCATTGGGGGTGGCCGCAGAGGGTCACAGGAGGGTTGGACAGAGTCAGTGTCTGGTGCGCTGGGGGAGGGCCGAGAGATCCAGGAGGGGGGTGATTCAGTCTGGAGTCTGCAGGGCCCAGGCCCTGAGGGAGACCAGGCAGGCTGAAGTTCTGAAGGACGGGACAGAGATGGGGGACCAGTCTGACCAGCAGCCCCAGAGACGGGGAGCCCGGGGGGACCAGAGATCGGTGTGGCAGAGCCTCAAGTATCCTTCCCAGCCAGCGCACCGGCCCCGGCCCCGGCCCCCTGCGCTCCGAGGCCCTCAGCCTTGTGCACCAGGCGGTGCTTCTTCAGGCCGTAGGTATTGGCAAAACCCTCACCACAGGAGGAGCAGCGGAAGGGCCGGCCACCCTGGTGGGCTGCCAGGTGCTTGCGGAAGTAGCCTGGGTCTTTGAAGGCCTTGAGACAAGCGGGGCAGCGCAGCTCGGGCCGTGGCGGCTCGTGGGCACGCTGGTGGCGCAGCACAGAGCTCAGGTAGAAGAAGCCCTTCCCGCAGTGCTCGCAGCGGTAGGCACGCTCACCCAGGTGCAGCCGCTGGTGCTCCAGCAGGTTGGAGCGATAGCGGAAGGTCTTGCCACACGCACCACAGCGCTGGGGCCGCGCCACAGCATGCAGCCGCCGGTGCTCGGCCAGGCTGGACGACTGCGCGAAGCGCTTCGCGCACACACCACACTTGAAGGCGCGCTCACCGGTGTGCACCACGCGGTGCTGCCGCAGGTACCAGGAGCGCAGGAAGCCCCGGCCGCACACGCCGCACCGGTAGGGCCGCTGCTCCGTGTGGCAGCGCTGGTGGCGCATGAGCAAGGCTGCCTCCCAGAAGCGCTTTCCGCACACCGGGCAGCGAAAGCCGCGCTTCTGCCGGTGGCTGCGGCGGTGCAGGAGCAGGTCATAGGCGCCCGCGAAGCTCTGGCCGCAGAGGCCGCAGCCCAGGGTCCGCCGCACCAGGTGCACGTACTTGTGCGTCACCAGCCCCAGGAAGTGCTTGAAGCTCTGGCCACACGTGGCGCAGCTGAAGCGCTCCGGGCCCGCGCCCGCACCCCCTCCGGCCCCAGCGGACGCGCCCCCCGCGTCCTCGCCCCCCGACACCCCGGCCAGGGCCGCCACAGCCGCGCCGACCTCCCCGGCCAGCCCGTTGTCTAGCACACTGGCCGCATCGGTGCCGCCCGAGCCCTCCGCTGGCTGCGGGCCCGTGGGCGCGAGCAGACGCTCGGGAGCGGCCTGGTGCACCAGCTTATGCCACATGAGGTTCTCGATAAAGCCGAAAGTCTTGCCGCAGGCGTCGCAGCCGTAGGGCTTCTCCGACATGTGCGCCTCCTTGTGGCTCATGACGTGGAAGAGGTCGGGGAAATGCTCCCCACAGTCCGAGCAGGCGTAGCTGAGCGCGTCGGTGGGGCCCGCCCCCCCGGCGCTGGAGGCCCCGGCCCCGCAGGCCCCCGCGGCGCCCTGGGCAGCTGGCAGCCCGGCGGCCCCGGCCAGGGCGCAGGGCAGCTGGAGCCGGTGCACCTGGCGGTGGCGCGTGAGGCTCTGCGGGTAGCCGAAGACCTTGCCGCAGAGCTCGCACTTGTAGGGCCGCTCGCGCGTGTGCACCACGTGGTGTTTGCTCAGGTGGAAAGACTCGCGGAAGCGCTTCCCGCACACCGGGCACTGGTGCGGCTTCTCGCCCGTGTGGATGCGCTCGTGGCGCTTGAGCGTCTCGCGGCGGCCGAAGCCGCGCCCGCAGATCCCGCAGCAGAAGGTCTTCCCCGCCGCGCCGCCCGCGCCGCCCGCGCCGCCAGCCCCCGGCCCGCCCAGCAGCAGCGGGTGCGCGCCCAGCAGCGGCACGGGCACCGCGCCGTACACCACGGCCGCCGCCGCCGCCGCTGCCGCCTTCTCGCTGTCGCCGGCGGCCGGCTCGGCGGGCAGCAGGTAGGGGCCGGCGGGGAAGGCGGGCGTGGGCGGCGCCACGGCCGGGGCCGCCGCGTCCTTGGGCGCGTCGGGCGCGGGCTGCGGCGCGTGCGCGGCCTTGTGGCGCAGCAGGCTCTGCGGCGCCGAGTAGGACTTGCCGCACAGCTCGCAGGCGTAGGCCGGCCGCGCCCCGCCCGCCGCCGCGCCCGCGTGCGCCGCCTGGTGCTTGAGCAGGTAGGCGGCGTCGCGGAAGGCTTTGCCGCACACGCCGCACGGCAGGCGCAGCAGGTCGGCCGAGTGCGTCTTCACGTGGCGCTTGAGGCTCTCGCGCCGGTTGAAGCTCTTGCTGCACACGGAGCAGGAGAAGGGCTTCTCCCCGGTGTGGATGATCTGGTGCTGGTGCAGGTGGCTGGGCTTCTTGAACACCTTCCAGCACAGCGGGCAGGCGAACGGGCCGTCTCCACCCGCGGCGGCCACAGGGGGCGCAGCCACGCCGGCAGGGGCGGGGGTGGCACTGCCGTCGCTGGGGGGCGCGGGAGCGGCGGGGGGCCCCACGGGGGCAGGGGTGACGCCCGCGGCGGCGGAGGCAGGCGCGGCGGCGGTCCCGGGGGAGAGGCCCAGCGGGGGCGCGAGGGGGGCGCCCGGGGGCGGCGGCGGGGCCCCCGTGGCCGGCGCGTCCTTGTGGCAGCGGCGGTGGCGGATGAGGCTGGACACGTGGTTGTAGGTGCGGCCGCACACGCCGCACTCGTAAGGCCGCTCGCCCGAGTGCACGAGCATGTGCTGCACCAGGTGCGAGGACTGCTTGAAGGACTTCTGGCACACGCCGCACGGGAAGCGCCGCTCCATCAGGTACTTGAGCCGCCGGAAGTAGCCCTTGTCGTCCTTAGCCGGGTCGCAGGCGGCACCTCCAGTGGCGGGGCCAGGCGGGGTCTGCGAGGGCACCGGGAGCGGCCCCGGGGTGCCCGCGGGTGCACCCAGGCCCGGCGCCACGCCTGGCCCCGCCGCGGGCCCGCTGCGCTTCAGGTTCCCGAACAGGTGCTGGTGGCCCGAGAGGTCCACAATGCCCCACTGCGGCGCGGGGAAGGCGGCGTCGAAGAGCGGGGGCGGGGGCGCCCCGAAGGCGGGCGGCAGCGGAGCATCGGGTTTCTTGGATTGGGCGGAGGAGGTGGAGGACGAGGACGAGGAGGAGGAGGATGAAGAGGAGGAGGAGGAGGAGGAGGCTGAGGACGGAGCCTCGGCCTTGGGCTTGAAGCTGGCGGGCGGCGGGTAGTCGAACTGCGGTGGCGGGGGCTGCGGCGGCGGCTGCGGCGGCGGCCCCGGGGCGCAGGGCAGCGCGGCCACGGCCTTGGCGTGCTCCCCGTACAGCTCCATGGGCTCGAAGCGCTGGTGGTTGAGAAACTCCAGGAAGTCGAAGGGGTAGCTCTGGAAATGCACGCCGTCCTCGCCCCCCAGGCCACTGCTCCCGCCGCCCCCTGCAGGGTTCGCCTCCATCTCAGCGGCGTGGAGGACCCTGCGGAGAGAGGTAGGGCTGAGGCCAGTCTCGGATTTGGATTTGGCTGCGGCCTAGGCAGGTCATACTGCACTGCCTGGAGACAGGCTCGGTCTCCTCACTGGAGGGCGGAGAGGCCGACAGCCCTGCTCAGGGTCACGGGGCCACATTCTGCTATTCTGGGGGTGCTGGGGGCTGGACCCTGGGCTTGCATCTACCAGGGAGGCGCTCTATCACCAAGCTCCATCCCCAGTGCCCTGCTTTTATTCTGCAACAGCCTCTCACTGAATTCCCCAGCTGGGCTGAACCTTGCCTGCAGTCTCCCGCCTCAGCCTCTGGAGCAGCTGGGCTTACAGGTGTGCACCACCAGCCTGGCTCCGAACAGCAGGCTGTAATGGAGCAAGCGGCCCCTCCCTCTCCCAACACCCATGGGTGTTTCCCCTCGCAGAGGAAGGTGAGGAAGGGGCAGGAGCCTCCTCTGAGGGTGCGCCCCAAGTCATAAGGGCTCCATAGTAGGGCCTCGTGGAAGGCGATGTTGGGTACGGCCTTAGAGCACTGGCAGGAGCTCTTCCCGCTATAACAGCATTTGCCCCCAGATCTGAAGGAGGTACCTTCCAGCCCCCACCGCGGACCCCACCACTTTGCGGCTCAGCACCCAGCTGAATTCTTTTCATCATCGCAGTTAATCACCACCTTTTTTGCTCTGTGGCACTGGAGACTGAACACTGGCCTTGACAGCAGGCCACATCACTCGCCCGTTTTATTTCGTGCTTCTTGCGACAGGGTCTCGCTAAGCTGCCTAGCGTGAGTGTGGGCTGCCAGCCTCCTGGAGCGCACAGGGATTGCAGGTGTGCGCGCCACGCCCAGCTGCCACCGACTCAGCATTCCTGTGCTGTCACTAAGCCCGCAGGGTCGTGGCCGGTCTTTTTTGGTACCAGGGATAGAACCCACGACCTCACGCTGGCCAGGCAGGCGTTGTGCTGCTGAGCTACATCCCCAGCTCCTGGCTGTCTCGCTGTGACCCCAGCCCTCTGTCCAGCACCTTCATACAGATGTCTGCTAACGTGCAGAAAGTAAACACCACCTTCCTAAGCCTCCAGAGAAGCTGCAAGGGAAGTGAGAAAATGCTCCACGAGGGAGAACAAGACGTGGCCTACGGGCTGAGGAGGTGTGGCCAGAGCAGCGCCCCGGGCAGGGCCCCACAGCTGCAGCACCTGCTGACTGGTGCTGGGGGAGTGTGCCTCATGGCACCAGAGAACGCCACGCAGGGACACTGAGTCGGGAGGGCTGATGAGGGGCGTCTCCAAAGAGCAGGAATTCTGGAGACAGTGATGGCATTAGGAGGGCACTATGGGCAAGGGGGCAGATGCGGGAGGGGGTGCTCACGGGACTTTCCACAGGAAACAGCACATGTTCTCTTCCAGGGAGCTTGAGCCTTAAACTGCCGGCTCTAAGGGAAGTCTCATCACAGAGGGTTTACACAGAGCAGCACACACAGGACAGAGGCGCCCCACCTAGGGCAGGAGGGCTCCCCCAGAAAACACAGTGGAAGCGCTCAGAGTGTCCGTCTGTTGTTGGGCATCTGCTCTGTGACATCCCCTTGTGCCCAGAGTCCTGTGCCACTCTTGGCCCTGTTTAAGTGGGGAAACAGGAGCAGAGAGGAGCTCACTCCCCCAGGTCACGGAGTCATGAGGAGAAGCAGGTGTTGGATGCCAGGAGCTGCCTCGTGCCACAGCTGGAGCCTGCAGTGACAGTAACAATCAAGGAGTAATGTGGGGCACCCAATGCCTGCTTTCCCCAACAACCCTGGGGAACGGGCACCATACTGGCTCTGACATCCAGAGGAAGGAAGGGACCTTGGGCAGGAGGGGGGACTCAGTCTCCAAAGCCGCAAGGCAGGTGGTGGGTTCCGGAGCCTGTGCTCTCTCCCTGCAACATGCTGGCTTTCTGGACTTCCTCACGCAGAATAAAGCAAAGCCCCCGTCTGTCCCAACATACATGGAGTGATGCCTCCCTGCCACCAAACCCCAAGTCTCTAGGTGGGGCCCAATGCCAGGGCAAGCCACTGACACTTGCTGAACTCTTCCAAGCACTGTGGGTGCCTGAGGTGGCTTGTCACATTCAGGCCTTATAATAAGCTCAGAAGTGTGACTATCTGCAGTTACACACACGACTAGGACCAAGCCATGGCCCACTCTGCCCACTGCCCTGTGGTGACCCTGTCTCCAAGTCGAACCCACGGTCCTCCAGTGTGCTGACTCCACCCCTCCCACCTTTGTCCCAGAGCCCCTGTGCCTGCCCTGGACACTCCCACACCTGGCACCACCCCTCACTCGCCCTCCTCCCTGACTGCTCAGCTGTCCTCTCCATGGGGCTCTCAGTAACCCGTCACCTGTCCCCCGGGCCCACCCCATCCTCTCCTCCGTTCCTCTCCTTACCACTCAGTGTAATCTAACAAGCCGTTCATCCCATTTCCTGTCTTGTCTTTGCTGTTCTCCCCTCTCCGCGGGTGAGGCTTTTAGGTTTGGCTCAGTGCTCAGTGCCCACAACCTGTGACATGGCTTGATACATGTTTGTGCAATCGTCAGTGAGCGAGGCTGGGCACCGAGGGACGGGTTTTCTGGAAGATAGGAGCCCCAGTAGAATCTGGGGCTCCATCACGGCATCCCTGGGGGGAGCACAGCTGTCCAGAAGGTGGGAAATTGACACTCAGAGCTAACTTTTTCTTCCGTGGTTTATTGGAAGGCAAGAGAGAGAACTTTGTCAGCCGAGGCCTCCCTGACACCCTGGCCTGCCACTGTCCCCTCATCCCGCTGTGTGGACT
>RJWT010012699.1:0-22271 GCA_004365215.1 Cuniculus paca
TTTGAAAAAGGGAGGAGATCAAAGGGAGGAGAGGGAGGGAGAGGAGGAGGGAGGAGAGCGAAGAGGGATGAAAATAAAAATGCATTGTGTGCATGTGCCACCTCCCCATGAAGAATGTAATTATTATGTACTGCAAACTTGCATGAAATAAAACATAATCATAATAATAATCATAATAATAATAAATAACTTTCAAAATTTGTAATAGAGAAAATCAACCGGTCTGCTGCAGCATTGTCCTTTCTGTTAATTAACACTATTAACTTCTATGCTGACAGGCACCCTTGGGCCACCACTAGCAAAGTACCTAAAGTTGTGCCAGACTTTCAAAGGACCTCAAATAAGTGAATGGCAAAAACTGACTTTGAGGCAACTACATTTATAGCTAGGATCTCAGTAAAAAATCATTTTTGTTCATAGAACCTTAAATTTTTCTCCTGCCTCTCTTCCTACAGCTTCTTTCAGCCGTACCCACTACAATGTGTTTGAATTCTCTCCAACCAATAAGACTGAATAGGAAACTTGTTATATCCAAAAAGTACACCAAAAATGCCTTTATTACAAGAGTGTCAGTACTCAGAGTTCAAAAATTTATGAAATACCTCCTCATTTTTGTCCTCATCATTTCAGTTCCTTCTGACAAATAATATTGCTTATGTCCAACAAGTCAGGCAAAACATAGCATTAATTTATGAAGACCCAAATAGGTTTAAGAGAAAAAGGCAATTACACTGGCCTATACTGTGCTATCACTGAAGATGTGGGAAGATAGGCTCCCAGAAGAGGAGAGGCCTTGATATTTACGGATTATACAGACATTAATAAGCAGTGGGGAGAATGGAAGACCTTTACTTGAACATATCCAAGCTACTACAGTTCATCAGGATTCATTCCAAGTACCAGTCAGGAAATCCCTTCAGAAAGAATCTGGAAGGCAAACAGATAATTCAAGTTTCTCCCATGTTCCACCTCTAGCTTATGCTTGCCTCTCTGATGTGTCTCTCCATGAGAGAAACCCCTATTAGATTTTCTTCCATAAGTCATTAAATGCTGAACAGAAAAGAAAGCTTCAGTTTTCAATCAGGTAGAAACATTGATTTGCCAGGAATCTTAGTGTAATATTTCTTGAAAGATTATTCTGGTACCTTCTACCAGCAACTGTTATAAAATAGAAGTGGAAAATTAAAGCCTATGGGTTATAACTAATCCCTTATTTTGTAAATATAGTTTAATGGAAACACAGTCACACCATTTGTTTACATATAGCCTATGGGTGTTTTTGTGCTACAACACCAAAGCTAAAAGATATGACAGAGAACCTGTAGCCCACAAAGTCAACAAATAATTTGCTAACAAGAAAAGCCTCAAAGTATCTCCAAACTCTGGATAAAACACAAAAAAAGGAATCTTAAGGAAGGTGTGAGATGGCAAGAAAGTTGATCAAAAACTGGTCAGAAAGAAATGAATTCATCTAAATTAGTAAACACTTAAACTAGTGTGCGACCTTGAAGACATGTAATCATACAAAAGGAATTGTAACCAGTGAGAGCCACAAAAGAAAGGACTCTAAAGAGTGGCAAACTCATGAAATGAACCAGCAAGCGTGAGGTCATGAGTTCAATCCCTGTTGCCACAAAAAAAAGAAAAAGAGAAATAAAGGAGAAATACTCATAAAGATTGGTGATTAATTAAATGTTAAGTATCAGAGGCAGGAAGAGGCAGTTTCACTCTCTAAACTGATAAAAATGTATGTATTTTGCAATATTTCTGAGGCAAGGAAAAAAGAAGCAAGTTTGAGGTGGAGGCAATGAATTTCTATTTAGGCTATGATAATTTCGAGGTCCATGAATTATAGCTAACAATCAATAGACAATTTGTTTTATAATCAAGAAATCAAAAAAATTACTTTGTATATATTGTTAACAGAAATTATTATAATACTGATTTTTGTGAAATATTTGAAGAACAGTATATAAGATAGAAATGTAAGATGATTGAGAAGAAAGAAGTAGGTGGAATACAAGGCAATGTCAGTTTTCTATTCCTCCATAACAAATATCCCAGAATTTGGCTTCTTTTATATTTGTTCATAGATTGCAGTTTGGTAATTTGGGCTGAATTCATGTAGGTGGGACTTCTTCTGGTCTCAACTGTAGTCATTCACATGGCTACAAGGGTCAATGATCAAATACACTGATTGATCTAAAATGGTCTCGCATGTGCTTGCTTTGGCAGCACATATACTAAAATGGTCTCACTTATCTGTTTAGTACTTGGCAAACTAGAATGTCTTGCTGTCTGATCATGTGACCTCTCCAATACAAGTTAATTTACACTGTGACCTCAGAGTTTCAATTGCAGTCAAAATAACAAACTCTTTGTGCAAGTGCATTACTTGCATCATGTTTGCTAGTTTTTCTACATCCTATTTGCCAGTTTTCTTAAGGTCAATTAGGTGACAACTCTCAGATTTAATAAACGCAAAAATTATATCTATCTCTGGTTTGAGAGTTAACATATTCCCATTACATACATCCATTAGTGAAGAGATTATTGAAGTCATCTTTGCAATAACTAAAGTGATCCAGCAAGGAAAAACTAAGTTGGAAATTATATGCAGAAAGCCTAAGAGTATGCTGATACATTATCCAAAGATACAGATTTCCAAGAATTATGGAGTGGTTCTCCACATCAAGTGATATAAAAGGATCAAGTAAGATAATTCTGAAGAGAAGTCACAGAATCTATCACAAAGAGACTGCTAATGCTCTTAACAGGAACAACTTTGGAAGTGGTAAGGTCCAAAATACAGTGGTAGAAGAATGGGAAGGGAGTAAATGCAAACAAAGGGTTTGTTCAAGAAGTCTGGTCTTGAAGAAGTGAAGACTATAGTATCAGGAGAATATAAGAAAAACAAGTAATTTTGCTGTTTATCACACTCAGACTTACATAAAACTAAACACATTTAAAAACTAGTAGATGCCAAAAGAGAGGAAGATCAAATGCAGATGCAGGTCAGAAGGAAATAAAAATGATAGAATACTGACCCTTACAGAAAATAAAGGAGTGACTCTTCTCTATAATAAGAGGACAGATAAAAACCATATTTCTGAAATAAAAAGGTGACTAAAAGTAAAGAAGCATGTAGTGATGCATCCACTTTCACGCTGTCATGCCAAGGTCCCAGTATGTGGTTTCTTATAAATTATAGCACAAAAAGGGAGCTAGACTGTGTGATGGGAAGAGTATATGAGGAAGGGTGGAAACACACAGGAAAAGGAGAGAGGAAAATAAAAAGAATCAAGATATGATAGATATATGTACAAATTCCCTACATTAAGTGCATTTATTATGTATCATAAACATATACTAAAAAAAGGAAAAGCAGAATTTCTTTCATAAAGCTTTAGTTTGGATTCCAAACAGACCTGTGTCCAAATGTTGACTAAAACACTCACTAACTGAGCAGCTAAAGGAAAGTAATTCAACAATCCATTTTTCGGGCTGCACATAGAGGTATGATTTCAGAACCATATGTGTGAGCATACATGTGAAGATCCAATACACAACTTCAGTTTTTCCCCTCTCCTCTGCAAGACCAGCTCACTTTATCAGTTGCATGACATTGGGCAAATTGTGACACTTTCTGAGGTTCTAGTTTCCTGCTCTAAAGAAACACCAACCAGATTAATGGATTTGAGGGACTCATTTAAACCCTGAAGTTCCAAATATCTATAGGTCTTGGGAATGGCTCCACTCTATCAACCTGTCGGGCACTGGGAAGAAAGATGAGTTTATTCATGGCAGAGAGAAAGCTTGAAGAGGAGGTCCTGGAAGAAAATGGAATCTTGGACAGTGCTGTGCAACTTTGAATAAAAAGCCAGATGAACAAAGGACACACCTGGTAGCCTAATGATGACTTTCTAGGAGTTTAAAAGTCCCTCTCTAGAACCAGAAGCCTGCAGCCTACTATATCTCATTTCTCTACTCATTAAGAAAATATTTACTGGGTGCTTATGTTCCAAACACTGTACTAGATATATGGGTTATCACAGTGATCAAAACAGGCAAAATCATTCTATGAGCAGTTCACATCCCAGAAAAACATATATCATTATGATGATAAATGCTATGGAGAAAGAGTAAGGAGAGAAGAAGAGATAATGCAGGTGTTACTCCAAGCAGAATTGCAAAAGAAAGTGTCACTAGGAAGGCAATGCTTAGGTAAAGCCTTAAGAAAGATGAGGACAGTAGCATGGACATTTGAAAAAGAGCAAACCAAGCAGAGGAAACAGTTAAATATCAAGACAGGAATGTATCAAGTATATTCCAAATTTAGTACAACACAAGTTATGATCACAATACAAATCATTATATGAGAGTTCTCTTGGGATATTTATAAGAAGCTAAGTTAATATCATCAGTATATATTAGGAACCAAATAGATTCAGAGTTTCATGCCCCTCAACCCAGCTGTGTCCTTGCTGCACAAAGCCATGCATCTCTTGCAGTACACCATGATAATGACTCCGAATTATTGAAAGTTCATACAGCCTCTAGATATGGTTTCCCCAGCAACCATACTCTTCTTATTATATTTTATTAGTTTCTTTTTTCTTTCTACAGGATAAATCTATTAGTTGTTAAATCTACTTTGCTCTGCTAGAAGTCCTATTCCTACTGGCACTATCCAAACAAACCTTAAGATTAAAGATTTTTGCTTCAAAGAATAAATTCTAAACTCAGCCCCTCCATTCGGCCACCAGTATTATTTATTCTTATGCACCAATGACTCCATAATTTGCAGTTCCTCTCTTACATTCTTTCTTATGTCTTCGATTTTATTTTCACATCTAAGTGACAATTTCAGGCAACCTTCTGGATCCAACAAGAAGCTAATTTTGAGATAAAGATGTAAAAAATGTTTTTAAAATATTATTATGAGCGCCAGAGTGTCTATTTAAACTGGATGTTCTGTTATCTATCTGATGCAGTTGAGAACCTGTGCAACTAGCCTCTACTACTGTTTATACACACTATGTTGTCCTTCTTCTTGCACTAAGATCTTTGAAGTTATCAGTGGATTTGTTTCCCTAGTGCCCACAGCTGCCACTCAATAAATATGCATTGAATAATAGAAGAAAGAAGGGAAGTAGCAAGGAGGGAGACAAGAAAGAAATCAGGGAAAGGAGTGATCCTGACTTTTTTAATTTGGGGAAAAAATGAAATTTAAAATCATGCCCTATTACAAACTGCATTTCTCAGGCTCAGAGATAGCTTTTTTTATTTCAAATAACCAGCACTTTCCTCCTACACCATCAGAATCTCAGCTGCCACTTCTCTTTCTGTTTTACTGGGAAATAGCATGAGTATATTTTAAAGGATAAACTCAGAATGATCATTCTCTTGTCCGACAACTGAGATACGCTTTTTCCCCTGGCATCTCCCTGTGCTTCTAAAACAAAGATGCAAAGGATGTGTTGATCTTACTGGCTAGCAGAAAGTCATCAAACCACTTCTCAGATCTATCTCACAAGATCAAAGGTACTCAAACACATCCCATCCAGTAACCGTGTCATAGCACTGCTTCCCAAGTGAACGTGACATAAATAAAAGGTTGTGAGCCTGGCTCCCTCCGATCCCTAATGTCTTTGGCAGCACAGTCACTATTTACTGCTTCAAAACTTTTGGACCCCTTTTGTCTCACAGAGGCACTTCATACATCAAGTGTCTGTCAAAATGCCAAATTCAATAAGCAAAAGCAAAGCAGTGGGTTTCTATTCTCTAGAGCTTCCCCTGCTACTGAGTGAGCCCAAGAGGACACGAATTGGAAGGGGAGAAAGGGCTGGCTCTATCCTCACTGTGTAGATGCTGCAATGTACTCAGCTCTCTTCAAAGACAGACTTGGCTTTCAGTTGCTAGAAGTGCGTCTAGCTGGCACTACTAAAAAAGAAATTATTTCATAAAGATCATTATTCAGAACTAGCATTCTAGCCTCAAAATTCACCATTATATGTGCTCCTAGACAAAGGATTGACCTCTAAAAGTCTACCCTGTCCTGCAGCCATGTTAAATTTTTTAATTGTCAATTCTTCTGACTCCCTCTGGGCAGTTTATTTGCTGATTCTTCAAATGATATATTACTGTTACAAACAAATAAGATTATGTATAAGGATATTTTCTTCTTTCTAAAATGTACTATTTTCGCCTCCTTAACCTTACGGCTAACTGAATAGAGACTTTCATATCACAGTCCATTTTCATGAGTGAAAATAAGAGAAAAAATTCCTTTTGTGTGAAGAGGGGAAATGAGAAACTTAAAGGGAAGAAGGAAAATAGAAGATATCCCATGGGTTAATTCTTAATGCTCCTCTGTAACAGAGGTATTAGGATTTCTCCCAGCATCCTTTATGAGGCCAGTGCATCCACCCCTACTTGATGTGAGAGTTGGCTTCTTGTGACTCACTGCTTACTGCCTCCTCCCCTGAAGGATTCTCACAGGCTGAACAGCAGCTGACTTACTCCCACCTTGGTCTAAAATCAATAATTTACTGATCAGGTGCTAAGAGCAACTGCCCCTTTACCTAAGGCAAGCCTTATCCTTCAGGGCAGTTCTTTCCCTGCAAAATAATAGCTGTGGTATGGGCCATGCTATTGGTGAGACTGAAAAGAAGCAACATTGAGTCTATTTTGATTCACTTTAGAAGAAAGGTTAATTTACTAATCTATACTTTTACTATTGATTTATTAAGGATGTAATCTCTACATGACTGTGTGAAGATATCAGAGGAACATTACATGGTTCTTATTGAAGAGTATTCCAGCTATCTGCTGTTGACTGACAAACCACCTCCCAAACTTAATGACATAATACAATGAAAACAGTTATTTTCTCATGAGTCAGAAATTTGGACACAGTTCATGAGAACATCTCATCTCTGCTCCACGTGACATAAACTGGAGCAGCTCAAAGCTGGGAGGTGGAATTATGGGAAGATGCTCCCTTCACAACGTGGCAGTTAATGCTGTCTGAACCCTTGCCTGTGAATGGAACTCCACTGGGTAGTAAAGGGCCAGTAGTTTTGCTTACAGCATGGTGGCTTGAGGGCCAGGGATCTAGCTCAGCAGCTTAAGCACCTGCCTGGCAAGCGCAAGGTCGTGAGTTCAATCCTCAGTGCCACAAAAAAAAAAAAAAAAGACACCATATCCCAGCATGGTGGCTTGGTGTCCCAAGAGGACCGGATAGAATGTGTATCACCACTCAGGGCAACCTTAAAAGGCTTAAAGCAGCATCTCTACCATAGTAACTGGCCCACCTGGGTTAGAAAGGAAGAAAGAAGAAAGAAGAAAGAAGAAAGAAGAAGAAAGGAGAAAGAAAAAAGAAGAAAGAAGAAAGAAAGCAAGATGACACTTCTCTGTAGAGGCATGTCTATGTCACATTATGAAAGAACATATGGGCTGGGATATACATTGATGCAGCCAACTTTGGAAAATACAGTTTTATCAAGGAGAAAAGAGGTAGACCCAAAACCAGTTGACCCTTAAAGTCACTGTAATAGGATGATGTGAGTACAGGCCAGAAAGCAAGGATGGGAACAAGCCTAGGGCAGTTCAGTAGCAGTATACTCAACCTACCTGTTCTAAAGCCAGGGGAATTATTAACATAATGATCCTGAGGACAAAATACCTACTTCTCCATCACAAGCCATTTTCCTGCTGTTTCTCCAATTGGGACAAAAAACACAGAATCCATATAAGTTCATTTTATGGTTGATTCCACTTTTTATTTTTAGAAAGAAGACAAATACCAAGTGAAATGAAACTTAAGAATTTTCAATAGAGAAAAACATAGAAAAGAAGGATTGGGGGATATAGCTCACTGGTAGTGCTTTCTTAGAATACGTGAGACCCTGTATTTGATTCTAACACCCAAAATAAATAAATAAATAAATAAATAAATAAATAAATAAACAAACAAACCTACCCATCAAAAACAAATTGAAAGCCATTGTAATGTCTTATTATAGATATGGCTAATGTCCAGAATTACCCAAAGTAGAAAAGTTTTCATTAGCTCTCATATGTTTCATTTTGCTGTATTTTTATTATTCTTTTCTATTAGTATATGTTTGTGATGCATAATAATTACATTCATACATTAAAAAAAGAGAAACTTGTAGAAACATTTTAATACTAGATTTATTGAGACATCATAAGATTAATACAAGTTATCTTTGGCCTCCACAATTGCAAGAGGGGCTCAAAGTGGTGGCCACTAGCTTTCAGACACTTATTAGGATGGCGAACTGCTGCTTGGGTAAGCGTGGTCATTAAGATTGCTGCACACGCACTTTCCATTTCTTCTCTAAAGGCTAGCAGTGTGGCGGGTTTTCAGTTATACACGACATCTTCTAGAGTCCCCCATATGAGGGTAACACCAGCGTCAGAAAACATCATACTTTTTTTCTTTCCCTTAAGTGCGTATACATTTTTTTGGCACTCTCTCCCTCTCTTATGTGTATTTTCTTCCTGTTTCCTGCAATCTCTTCTTTCTTTTGCTCTTTATTTATATTGGTTTTCTCATATAAGAGAAATAATATAATATTTAGTCTTGTCTGATTTATTTCCCTTATCATTATAGTCTCAAGATCCACCCACTTTCCCACAAATATTACTGAGCATATTTCTCAAGAAATCTGAGACACAATGGCTTACTTTCTCATTAGTCTCAGCAGTAGGCAAGGGCAGAGAAAAATGGACTAGGAAAGGCATGATCCACAATACTTAAAGGGCCTGGATCCAAATCCTAATTTTGTTCTTTACTAATTGTGGAACCCTAGCAAAGTTAATTAAATTCTTATAGTCACATTCAACAAATATTTATTGAGTACTTACTAAAGCAAGGCAATATTCTAGGCACTAAAGATAAATCAAAAGATCCAAGAAAATCATATCACAACACAAATCATGCATTCAGAGTGACAATAAAAAGAAGTAGACCATGTCAGTGGTGTTGAGGCCTATGAAAGAAAAATTACAGAATAAAAGGCACAAAGCATGATGGAAGAAGGTGATACAGTATTGGCCAGGGCAGATCTCTCTTATGGGGCCCAAAAGAAAAGGAGAAAAGGAGCCACACAGAGCATTTCCTGAAGAAGAAACAAACACAAAAAGCCTGAGGCTCCATTATGCTTGCCATATTTAAGTAACAACACAGTCAGAGTGACTGAGGTAGATGAAATACAAACAGAAGCAAGAAGGAGATTGAGAAACAGAAGGATAGCAAGGTCATAGGAGGCTTCACAGACCATAGTAAAAGCAATGAGCTTATTGCAAATTATTGGGTAGCTATTGGAGGAAGTTAGGCAGCGATGTTATATAATCAGACTTCAGTGTTTTTTACAGCTCACTCTGGCCACTGAATAGAGAATAAGGAAGCAAGGATATAAGCAGGGAGTTTAGTCAGCAGACTGGAAGAGCAGTCTTACAGTCACATTTTTAGGTTACATTCAGCAAGTATTTATTGAGTGCTTATTGAAGCTAGGCAATATTCTAGGCACTAAAGACAAATCAAAAGAACCAAGAAAATCATACCACAACACAAAGTCCCTGCCTTCACAAATCATAGTCATGGCTCCACTGACAGGCAAGTAGGGAAATGCTGGAGGTGATAAGAAGCAGGTTGATCCTGGTATACTCTAAATACAGGAACTTAGGCAATGTGCTGATAGAATTAGAGATAATAATATCAATTTGAGAAGACTGCTATGAGGGTAAAATGAAATAGTCATGTGAAGTGTTTTTCACACTGCAATATTCTCAAGAGAATGTGGTTTTCCAGCCCACCTGCACTCGTCACTCCTACCACTTTTTACAAATAAAGCAAAATCTACAAGAACTTAACATGATTTGTTGAGATGACACGAGGAAGTGAAGCCCGGGTACATTCCCTGTTCCCAGGTTGCCTGAATCTTCTATACCCTAAAGCACCCCAGCTAAGAGGAATTTTAAAATCTACAGGAAGAATTACCAGTGTTCTCTCCTTTCCTAAAAACTTGGCACAGGCTGCTTTCCCCATGTCAAATCTTCCTTAGTCCTGCATCCAGGCACCTGCTACTAATCCTGTAAGGCTCGGATTATTAAGAGTGACTAATTTTCAGGACTCTCCCACCTCCACCTGGCCTCTGTCTTCCTTTGTGCCAGAGACACTTAACTGTCACTTGCATTGCACCCTAGACCTTTACTTCACTTCAAACTTCACCACCCTGGACTGTAATTGTGGTAGTATGGAAAATCCATCCGAGATTACTTTTCTGTGTACAAAGAGAATATTTCCTCATTTGGTCTATAACCGGTATATTCTTCTTTATAAGCGCTCCCCCACTCCGTTGGTAGATAGGCCATGGGAGTGGAGCATCCCTGAATTAACCAGTGTGTTCTGAATTTCCTTTGGGTTAGGCTATGAAGGTTTAGGACTGGCGGTGGCCTGGAGTTATGTGTCCTGAGAATTGGCAGCTCTACCTCAGGCATCCTTCTAGTACCTTCTTTGATGTCTCTAGTTAGTATATCCTGTAGACTGGGCTCATTCAGTTTCTTCAAGACCTAGTTCTGCTTCCTAACTGGTCCTCCCTAGACTCTTACAAACTTCTCTTAGAGGACCCTCAGAGTTTCTGCCATTTCTAAATCTATCCCTGCTACAGAGCCATCTTGTCTCTCACCACAGGGCTCCTTCTACCATGGCAGACCCCTTCCTCAGCACATCAGCTCTCCATTCTTGAATTCTGTCTATACCACCCAAGGTGATTTGGGGATGCCAACTCCACCCAATCCACAAGTCTGACCATTTGCTTCCTCTAGTCCCACTTCTACTTTTCTACCTCCCTTCTTCTTCCCACAATTGCTAAGACTAAAAACCATGGGTTTTTCTCTCTCTCTTCTCCTTAGTTGTAGTGAACTCTCACACACAAAATTCTATGACCAAGTATACCAGCCCTATTTTTCATATGTTAAATGGCAGCTAAAATGACTTACAACATATTCTAGCTCAGCAAAGACTGTCTTACAAACCCAGATCTGCCATCTATCACCACAATAATGCTGCATATTGAACAACTGGAAAATTCTCAGAGCACTCTAAGTAAGCATTTGTTTAGCTTACAGGTCTGGAGATTGAATGGGGGCCTGCTAATTAAGGCTGCGTTCCACTAGAGAGGCTCAGCAAAGATGATTCTGATCCATTTGTTTCTCTATTCACTCTATGACAAGCAGGGAAACCCAGGCACATTATTCTCAGGGTAGTGGTTGAATACAGAGAGAAGTCCAATACATAGGCTTATTTCCAGCCTTTACTGATGTCAGTTCTGAGATATCTCATTGGCTAGAACAAGTTAAATGGGGTAGAGAAATATACTCACCTTTTGTCAGTAAGCTTTTTGTTACCTTGGCAGAGTATCTGAGAAAATCAATTTAACAGAGGAAAGATTTATTTTGGCTCACAGTTTAACAGATTTTTGTCCATGGTCAGTTAGTGCCATTAATTTTAGGACTGTGACATCATGGTGGGAAGGTGTAGTAGCCAGGTGGTAGCAGCCAAGAAGGAGAGAGCAAGAGCAAGATGTCCAGAGAGGAGGTGTCTTAGGTACTTTCATCCTTGCTGAGACAAAATACCTAGCGCTCGAAGTTAAAGGAGGAAAGGTTTATTGTAGCTCACAGTTCATAGAGGTTTCAGTTCATAGCTGACTAACTCCAAAGCAAGGTAGCATGGCAAAGGGAGATCTCAGAGGAGAAAAAGCAGTTCGTGGTATGGAAAGTAGAAGGCAAGAGGCAGCAAAAGCAGCAAACAGCAAGCAACCCCAGTGACCCTCTTTCTGACCCTTATACTATATTCAGGCTACATGCTCTTAGGGCTGATAGCATTCACACCCAGTTTGGACTTTCCCATTATTTATACCTAGAACTATGCAAAACCAGTCAGTAAACTAACTTTGTAATCACATACCCCTAATCCCAGCATCACACATCTAGATCTAGTCACCTCCAAAAATCTTCACCTATGACTGCATGAGCTTTGAGGGATGTCTACAAACAAGCCATAACAGGAGTCCAGGGACAAGATATAGTCTCCAAAGGCATGACCCATTACCTTCAACTAGGCCCTACCTCTTAATTTTCTATCACCTCCAAAAAATTCCACCAAATTATGAATACATCAGCGGGTTAACCCACTAGTTAAGTTAGAGATCTCATGTTCCAATTTCCTTTCAAAAGCCCCACTTCTGAACATTGCTGCATTGAAGGTCAAAACATACTAGCCTTTGGGGGATACTCCAGTTCAAAAACTACCATACCTCTCAAATGAGAAAACCCTACAAATTATATGAATAAGACTCTTATTGATGAGGGAGTAAAGGTCTATGACATGAATACAGGCATCCTAAATGTTGACTACTTTAAAACGACTCTTCTAAGACCCCTATTCCCATACCTTTACTGTACCCTTACCTTGAAGCTGAGGACTGTCTTGGACCAGACTGAATTCTTACCTATGTTACAGAATTGTCTATTCCTCAGTGTTTCCCCAGAAACCTACTTAAGTTCAGTTGCCATGTTATATTTATCTTTGCAACCTTTGAGTACTTAGATACAGTGTTTTCAGTGGTTGGTATAGTTGCATCACTCTGACAGAGACCGTCCTCCCTTGCTTGTATGGCGACACATAATTTTTCTAACTTTAGGAGTAGACACTTCTCTCTAAAGTTCATGAGAGAATATACCAGTGACAAGGCTAATCAGAGAATTATATTCCCCTGGACACAGGGATCAAGAATGTTTCCATCAAGGTGATGCTGAGATCATCTGTTGACTTGTTGTAGAAACTAATCACCAATCTCTTGAGCATAAATGAGAAGCCACATAGCCCTGATCCACTTGCAGCCAAATTACCACCATGAGGGAAGCTAGTTCAGTCCAAAGCAAACCCAAGAGACTCATAGATCAGAGAAAACAAAGAGCTGAATCGGGCCCTTCCTCTGAAGTCTTCAGCTAGGTATGTGGAGACCATTAGCCTACACTCAAGACCAGCAGGACAGGATGGAGTATTCCATATTTCTATTTCCATACCTTGGCACTTTTCCATGTCCTTTATTCAGCTTCATTTTTTGCATAGCACTTTCACTTTAACTGTTGCATATTTGTTCTGTGAGGTGAACGTATCTATTTGCTCCATTTTTCACCATCTATATTCACACAGTAGAATGCAGGATTTTTGTAGGTAGAGATTCTATTTTCTTTACTGCTTTATCCACAGCATCTGGAACAATGTCCAAATCATAACATGTACTTGAGCTAGGCCTGGTGGCACACTCCTGTAATCCCAGCACTAAGGAGCCTGAGGCAGGAGGATCGTTATGAGTTCAAGACCAGCCTGGGCTACAAAGTGAGCCCAAGGTCAGCCTGAACTGCATAGCATGACCCTGTCTCAAAAAAAAAAAAAAACCCACACATAACATGTACTTTTAAAAATGTGTTGAATAGATGAGTGAATGGGTGGATTATGGAGGTCAGTTTAAATTGAATTTTCCATTTATTACCACTAAAAGAATCCTGATACACTGCTCGATATACCTTGCTGAACCAACGTGTGGATGGAAAAGACTGAGAGCAAGACATGTAAGAGCTGTCTTCAGATACTCAAAGGCTATGCTGTAACAAAGCACAAAATGACATTCATTCTGTGCAGTTCCAGAAGAGGAAGTTATATTAAGGCTCAATATAAGGAAGCTTCCTAACAAGCTATTACAGATGGGATGTGCTGACAAGGTAGGTGATAAGTCTCCTGTCACTGGTGCTGTAACAGGTTAATCTAAGCTACCAATAGAAATTATACAGAATATTCTTGAGCTACAACAGGATAGTTGCTAGATTAGTTTCAATATTTAGAATATATAAATCTAGTCTTCTATCCTGGGCCTCCAGACTACATATGCATCTTAAAATGTGAACAGATGGGTAGGCCTTTACTTACATATCTGTCACTTGTAAAGATTTTCTCCTGTCTAATCCTAGCTTTGACACTTACAGTCCCAAGACTTTGGAAAGACAGGTCAACTTGGGAAGCCTTAGCTTATTTGTTTAAAAAGAAGGGGGATGATGTAGATAAATATGAAACATTAAATTTGTAAGTGTTCATCTGTAATATGAACTTGTAGTAAGGACTTTGGGTTTAATGTGAATTTCAGAATCACACAAAGTTTTACACTTTATTGGATACGCTCAGTGTATTACCTGTTTTTTAGACATAAAGAAACAAGCATTCAAAAAGGCTAAGTAAAATTCCCTAGGTCACAAGACAGGAAATCCTGAAGTTTGGAGTCTCAGTTGTTAGTCTGAACTCAACATGCTGACCTAGATCTTATGTATTATTCAAGATCGAGAAAACTCTTACACTCCATAATACCTTAGTGAGACTTTCAATTTCTGCGAGTCTAGGATCCTACACATTCTCTTCAGACTACATATGTAGGTTATAAGGCCTTGCAATCAACCCAGGCAGCAAGGAAAGCAGCCCTATTCTGTCCTGTTGGTCCCGAGTCTAGGCTGTCTCTGCATACCCAAATAGTTAAGGCTACTCCATAAAAACTGGTGTTTCTCAAATACTTCCTACCTTTCCTCTGTTCCTTCATCATTTCTGACCATAAGGAGTCAGATCTTTCCAAGTAGGGAGGCAAGATCAATGCAGATGGAAAAGAAAATATTATTAGATTCTCCATTTTACAGATTAAAAAACAACCTCGAAGCTCAATGAGGTCATGCAATTTGTGCCAAGTCATCCAAAACAAGTAAAAACGAAAAAGCCGGGACATTTGACATCAGAGTAAAAAAGAAAAAGAAAAATCCGGGACATTTGACACTAGAGTAACTGAGTCTAAAACCAACCGTCCCATTTTTCTCTCTCTCCTCCCCATTGCCCTCAAATATGCTCCTCGAAAAAATAGAAATAATTCTTCAGTTCCATTTTAATTCATGCTTTTTAGAGAAACAGTTTTTCCTCCTAATTTGAGATACTGGGAAAATTATTAGAGCTACCACTTACATATCTTCTGTCCAAATATCCTTCATGCATACTCTCAATTAATGCTCAGAGAAATTATTGTATTGGAACTTTGTAAAGTTGCCATTTCTGATCATTGATTAATATATTAGTTTCTGCTACAGCACTACAGCCTAACAAAACACACCCAAACTCAGGAACTTAAGACAATGCTTATTTACTGGCATGGGTATAGAGGTCAGTTGTAGAGGAGTGGGAAGGTGTTTTAGCCTGGGCTGTCAGCTGCCCCTTACTCAAGCCGTAAGGCTCTAGTCCATGTCTCTTACCCTCCTTGGACAAGCTGTGTGCAGCATTCTCTTCTGATAGTACTAGAACAAGAACAAGAGAGCAAGCTGAAATGCCCAGATGTTTTGTAAGCTTCTGGCCACATAGTGTCCACTGATAGTCTATCAACCAAAGCATATTAGGTGACTGAACTCAAAGTCAAGGGATAGCAAAGTACACCCCATTTATAAATGTGGCAGTTATATTAGCTTGCTAGGGCTGTCATAACACAATATCAGAAACCGAGTAGTTTAAACAATAGAAATTTATCTTCTTGCAGCTCCAGAGGCTGGAAATCCAAGATCAAGGTGTAAGCAGCTTTATTTCCCAAGAAGCCTTTTATTTTGGATTGCGGAAGGCATTTTCATGCTGTGTCCTCAAGCAGCCTTTTCTCTGTGCATACACAGCCCTCCTGTCGCTTCTACATTTTATAAGAAAACGGTCATTGGATTAGAGCCTGGGGCAGTTAGGTGGGGCTTCCAACTGAATGGCTTTGGGATATGTCCTAGGTATTGGCAGAGTACACTTCTAGATGTGTTTGGGTGGGTCCTAGAGGCATGGTCTTTGGGTCTGTCTTGTCCTTCTTTCCTTCTGTTCTGGCTCTCTCCCTGCTCTGTTTCCTAGTTTCCATGAACTTAGACTTGCTCTACCACACTGTTCTGTCATGATGTCTCAGCCTTGGAACCGGCTGATCAAGGACTGAAACCATGAGTGAATTAAACCTCTTTTGCTTTAAATTGTGGGTGTTGGGTATTGTGTCTCAATAACAAGAAAACTTACTAATGCAGAGCCTCACATTTGTGAATATTTTAATCTCAATTGTCTCTTTAAAGGTCCTCTCTCCAAACATAATCACATTAGGAGTTATGTCTTCTACACATAAAATTTCAAGGAGCATATTTCAATCCATAGCATGATAATAATGAGTTTTTCTGAACAATAAAGTTTGATCTCATTTTCTGCTACTTGGTTCTAGTGTGGTTTCAAATTCTTACTCTACCACTAAATAGTTGCGCAACCATAGACAGATTAGCTGTATTTTCCTACCTACAAAATTAGAATTACAACAGTAACTAATTCAAACATTTGTCAAAATTTAAATGAAATAATTCACTAAAGGCATGTAGCACAGATTCTGCATGAAGCAATTGCTCTGGAAATGCTGCTGGTGGCAAGGCTCTTCATGATAAGAGACTTCATATTACTTGGGGAGGGTGCATGGGCTGTGACATAAGCCACGTGCCTTCCCTTTCAGGACCTGGATTCACTCCTGTAGCAAATTCTATCCTCCCAAATCCATCTTCCTTCAATCTGTTTCTGCAATATGGTGATTCTTTTTTAAAAATGCACTTAACATTTCTCTGCCAATAAATTAGAGGCCAGAAAGAAAAGCATGTACACTTGCCTTTCTAGACATTTTGCAGATGGCTGCTGCCTTACAGCCATGTCACGGCTGCTGAGGCCACAGATGAGCATTTGACTTTCATGTGCTACGTGGGAAGCCTGTGAGCACAGAGGAAGACAGTACAAGTGTGAAGCAGGTTGAAAGACTCTTTTGAAAGTTCTTTTCAGAGTTAAGAATATACAATTCAAGAAAACTTTCAGAAATTTGCAGTCATTTTTCAGAATCAGGTTATTTCACAGGCCATGTGCAAGAGACATCCACTTCAAGGTTCTTGTGATGCCTTTTGAAAGGAGTTGTTCATCTATTTAACCTTCTCAGAATCAAAAATTACTCATTATTATCTGTAGTACCCTTTAAATTCTCAAATCCCACTGAAAAACCCAAAAGCAGTAAGCCCAGGGAGCACAGAGAAGAGGATCAGCATGTGTTTCTTTCCTATTCCGTATATGGCAATTTATTTAATAATTACAACACATCTGAACAGGAGTTGTTGTTTTTGACTTTTTAACATAAATAAGATTTAAAGTTGAAGTTTTGAGTAAAGTATCAAAACACAACAGGTGTGCTCGCCATAGCTAGATACCAGACAAAATGCTAGGTTTAAAAGAAAATGGTTGAGAACAATTTTTACCTTGCTTAGCTCCTACATGAAAATCACAGACATGAAAAGATGTTAGGATATGAAAAGAAAAGTTTATTTCATAATAAGTATGTCTTCAGAGAAAGATATTCAAAATTTAGTCTATGGATAGCAGCATTAGCAATTTAGGAATTTATTGAAAATGACTTATCAGATGCTACTCCAGATTCACTGAATCAGAAACTGTAGGAATAGAACCCAATACTTTTTTAAAACGATCCTTCAAGTGATTCTAATGCAGATCACAACCTTTAAGGACCATCGCTTCAGAGAAAACTATCCTCTGAGTAAACCTCCTCACTCCCCATCAGGAAACGTCCTTGAACTACCAAGAGTCACTGAGATCATGGAGGGAACCAAGGCTAGTTGTTTGTTTGTTTAAAGAGAATAAAACAAAACAAAACAGAACAAAGCAGATCATAACAGAACAATGCAAGCAATACAGAACTTCAAAATGAGACAATAGGAAATCAACAGTGGCTACCATAGTGTCTCTTGTTCTCTTTGAAATAGTTGTTCATACCTTCACACACAATAAATTCAAACAAAACAAAATAGTATAAAACCAATCAAAACAAAAGAATGAAAGCATTACAGGCCTTTAAGATCAGATAATAAGAAATCAACAATGGCTTCCATAGTGTCTCTTATTCTCCCCAAGGCTAGTTTTAACAATGACCTCCTTCGCTGCCAGCAAGTGTCCAAGCCTGAAACACCCTGGTCATTTTGAGACTACTGTTTTTCCAGCCAGGAGATTTAGAAAGGACAGAAATGAGACCAGGATATCTGTATGAAGACATTCCAGTTCACAAAAGACACATGGGTCAGAAGAAAGTCAAGACTGCAATGTCACCTCCTCTCTTTTCTATGTGCTTACAGAGCTTGCTAATCTAAATCTAATTCCTGTAAGAATATGAGAGAAATCAAGGACTCTGGGAAAGTCCCTCAAAGTCTCTGAGATAACAAATTTGTTGACTGACTAGCTTTTCTCAACCATTCAAGCATGTAGACTCAAGTTCAGTAATGAGGAAGGTCTTTGAATAGACCACTCAGCCTAATATATCTCCTAGAGTTTTTTTTTGTATTCAGTAGACTCAAATATGATGCCTGTCCTCTAATGTATGCAGGGAAAAATTTCATCTTTGTATTTGATAAATACAATATAAAACTGATTCAAATTTCAAGATTCAAAACTTATTAAAGTTCGTAGCATTGATAGTTTTGCATTCACAGATGTTGGTCAACACAAAGGACACATATTTTCCATGGGTCCATATTGAATGGTAAACAAACAAACAAAAAATCAACAAAGCACCAGCATAGATCCTGTATTGGTTTTCTTATGCTATGTAACAAAGTACAACAAATTTAGTAGTTTAAAATATTACTTGTTTATTAGCTCATGGTTCTGCAGTTCAGCACAGTATATCTGGGTTTTCTACTCAGGATCTTAAAGAGAAAACATCAAGATGTGAGGTGGGTTGTGCTTCTTTCCAGAGACTGAAGGGAAGAATTCACCTTAAAGCTTATTCGGATTGTTGGCCACATTTAATTTCTTGTTGTTCTAGACTTAACTCCCTGCTTTTTTCTAGCTACCAGCTGGGAGCTGCCCTCAACTCCCAGAGGACATACCCATTCCTAATCAGATGGCCTCATCCATTGTAAAAGCCAACAGCAGATAATCTGTCTCATATCTCAGATCTGTGGCTTCCTCAGTCTCTGACATCTAGACCCAGATGTGAAGTCATCATGTAATTAGGTCAAGTCAACTCGAATAATCTCCCTTTTAATTAACTCCAAGTCAACTGATTACTTAAGCGATCAATACTCAAGTATGAAATCAACTGAGTAATTAAGTAGTATTAATTGCATATGCAAATCTTTTTTCCAATGAGACATAAAAATCCCAGGAGTACTATCCCAGCAGTTTCCCAAGATTCCACCTACATTCAAGGGCAGGAAATTATTCAGGGGAGAAAGTTATTGATGGTGACTTTATTATTGAGCATCCATTGACCCTTTCCAAAAACAAGAGGAAAAGAGAGCCCCACCTGGTAGAAGATAAAGGTGAAAGATAGGTAGGGATTGACTGTTAGAGACTAAGGATTCTGCAAAGCAGGAATTCAAGCAAAATTAATTCCCAAATAACTCATGAAGTGTCTTTGAGATAAATACAGAGAACAGGCTCTACACTCTGCCAGGCTCAGAGGGCAAGAATCCAGAGAAGGAAATTATCACTGGTCTGTCACCAAAGAACTTCCTTGTAATCTCTTCTTCCCTCCACACTCTATCCACTGTTATTTTGGAAAAGGCAAAACATCTTTTACCAAGCTGGGGAGAGGGGCTAATACTTAGATAAGACAAACAAATGAAGTTACATAGCCTCTTTCCTAAAGGTAGTTAGCTGAGAAATCCTACCATAGCTAGGTGGAGAACTACATTTAAATGAAGATTGAAGTATTGATTCATTTCTAAGCAGGGATTTGTTTTCCAGAACTACATCTTGTTTTTTTTTATTCTTTTAATAATACTCATAGAGTTTCCAAAAGTAAACAGAAAGTCCTGAGATCTCATGAGCTCAGGAGCTTTTATTCAGGGGTTGGAGAAAGCATTTTCTTATTGAATAAAGTCTAATAAGACAATAGAAAGCAAGAAGAAGAAAGGGGAGAAGACAGAGTAGGAGGAACTAAAAGACAATAAACTAGAAATGAAGGAAGAAAAAGATGAGAAAGAGGAAAAGGAGGACTAACAGTAGCAGCAGAAACTGCTGTATCTTGACCATATCCCAAGCATGATGGTTGCTCAAATTATTGACTGAGCCAACTGAGGCCAAGAAGAAGTAAAGTGAATTGCCCAAAATAAACAACTATGAAGCTAATAAGAGAAGGAACTGTGTTTGGAAATTCAATCTTCCTAACTCTAAAGTCTATCCTTTTACTTCATTACCACTTCAAGTAGGAATTTTGACTATAGTAATATCATGAAGCTGATTGATAGAAAGCCAAACAGTGGCTGTATAAGATATAAGCCCACTCTCACTGTGAGTAGGTTTTTACTGCATCCTTTTCCTGCACATGTGTTCTGTTTAGGTTGTAGGCTCCAACTAGACTTTTTACTGCAACATCTCAGTACCTTAAAGAAGCTTTAAACGTTCTTCCCAGATAAAACTCCAGAGATTCAGGCTTTGCTTTCCAAGGATGGGAATTAAGGGCTCTGTTCTAAAAAGAACCTAGTATCTTCTATACAATCAATGAGTGTGTTCTGTTAATGACTAAGTAAGGAGAGTGGAGATGGTTAATTTGAAATGAAAATGTCTTAGTCCTAATGGGAGGAGAAATATACAATAGTCTCCAGTTTCCATCTTCCGACCAGAACAGCCAGTTGCTTTCACAGAGTGGCCATACTCCAATGCATTGAAAGAGGCGGGAGAGAGGGAAAAGGAAGATAACATGTGCTGTCTGTTACCAGTGTTTTCTCCTTCTGTTCTACAGAGTAAATTTCCATGAGGCAGGAAATGAGTGTCAGAAAAGAAAGTAACATGTGTCAACCCATGCCAGCAGGAACCAAAGAACTAGGTCCAGGACACGGTAGTTAAATGAGGCTTATTGAGTGTGATCACTAACTGTGGTGTCAACTTGCATAAGAACATCTAGCAGACTGGGTTAGCAGAGTTCTGGATCTATCTGAATGATGGACTTTCTGAAAGAGAAGACACATCCTGGGTGTGGATGGCACCAGTCAATAGACTTGTAGTCTGGATAAGGTAAAAAGAAAAGAAAAAGGAAATCTCACTTCTTCAGAGCTTCGATCCTCACAATCACCTTGGATGTTCATTCCCAGGCTTCCAGCTTAGAATCTTCAGATTTCTGACACAGATTTGCACAGGACACTGCAGTGAGCTCCAGGCATTCAACCTTTGACTGAATCATCTGGCTCTCCAGTGTACAGATGGCCCTTTTGCATTTTTCCATATCCAACTCTACAAGCAACCATTATAAGCATACCTTGTAAATCAGATAGATAGATAGATAGATAGACAGATAGATAGATAGACAGACAGATAGATAGATAGATAGATAATATTAAATTTGTTCCTCTAGTGAGCCCTAACCAATACAATAAGGAAATGGAGGAGTTAGGTTACAGAGCACAATAGAGCAAAAAGAACAGGAACATGGGAGCTAAACAGCTTATGACATGCACAACTGTAGGGTTTTGGACACGCTTCACAGGCTTATCTTAATCTCTTTTGCTCAACTGAAAAATGGGCATGTGTCTCCCTGAGAATGTTCTGTAGGATAAAATGGAATAATATACATAAAATACTCAATGGTTAATTGATTTAATTTTTGGCTTTGTCCACAAACCATACTCTATCTTTTGGCCATTATCCTGTGAAATATAAATTTTTAGAGAATTTCTCAAGATTTATACAGAAAATAATATTGGCTATAACCAGCCATGCAAACTAAGCCTCCTCAATCCATGTACTCATTAAGTCTATCTAGAAAAATGTCAATGATAAGATCGTGCTCTAAACCTGTCATAGGCTGGCAGATTGTGTCTCATAGAGGTAAGATGCACCTGCCTACTGAAGATCAAGGAAATGATATCTTGCAAATGGGAAGGCATCCAGAAAACCAAGGGGGAGGGAATGGGGAAGTAAGGAGAACTAAGATATGCCATGCACAGAAATCAAATAACCTCACTGAATGTAAACAACATAGATCATAAGTATGAGCTAAGAATCAAAATAACAAAAGAACAAAAATGGGGAAAGGGGTGAGAGACAGGTAGGAAGGAAAAGGGGATTAGAAAACAAGCTGTATTATGTGCATGTAAACTTTATGTAC